>VZTL01013455.1:0-11622 GCA_013400535.1 Scopus umbretta
ACATTGCTGGCTTATGGTTAACTCGTCCTCTAGGACACCCAGGTCCTTCTCCGCAGAGCTACTTTCCAGCAGGTCAGCCCCTAACCTGTACTGGTGCATGGGGTTATTCCTCCCTAGTCGCAGGACCCTACACTTGTCTTTGTTGATCTTCATTAGGTTCCCCTCCACCCAGCTCTCTGGCCTGTCCAGGTCTCGCCGAATGGCAGCACAGCCTTCTGGTGTATCAGCCACTCCTCCCAGTTTTGTATCATTGGCAAACTTGCTGAGGGTGCACTCTGTCCCTTCATCCACATCATTGATGAATAAGGTCAATGAGACTGGACTGATCCCTGGGAAACATAGCTAGCTACAGGCTTCCAACTAGTTGCTGCGCTGCTGATCACAGCCCTCTGAGCCAGTTCAGCCAGTTCTCAGCCCATCTCGTTGTCCACTCATCTAACCCACACTTCCTGAGCTTACCTATGAGGAACTTATGGGAGACAGTGTCAAAAGCCTTGCTGAAGTCAAGTAGACATCTACTGCTCTCCCCCTCATCCACCCAGCCAGTCATATCATCATAGAAGGCTACCAGATTGGTCAAGCATGATTTTCCCTTGGTGAATCCATGTTGACTACTCCTGGTAACCTTCTTTTCCTCCACATGCTTAGAGATGACATCCAGAATGAGCTGTTCCATCACCTTTCCAGGGATGGAGGTGAGGCTGACTGGCCTGTAGCTTCCTGGGTCCTCCTTCCTGCCCTTTTTGAAGATTGGAGTTACAGTGGCTTTCCTCTAGTCCTCAGACATCTCTCCTGTTCTCCGTGACCTTTCAAAGATGACGGAGAGTGGCTTAGCAATAACATCTGCCAGCTCCCTCAGCACTCGTCGGTGCATCCTATCAGGGCCCACGGATTTGTGGGTGTCCAATTTGCCTAAATGATCTCTAATCTGATCCTCCTCGACCAAGGGAAAGTCTTCCTTTCTCCAGACTTTCTCTCCTATCTCCAGGGCCTGGGATTCCTGAGGGCTGGCCTTAGCAGTAAAGACTGAAGCAAAGAAGGCATTCAATACCACCATTACCAATTCTGGGCCTCATCATTTGAAGGGATTGTAAACGATCTTCCTCAGATTAATTCCATATGAAGAACAGTCACCTCCAACAGCTCTAAACATCCTCTGATTTCATTTATACCATCTTACATCTACCTAATTTTGAGCAGCACTTCTCACACAAACAACCGCATACACCAGTCACTGGAGAAACCTACCAGCAGCAACTAGATTCCCAAGTGTAAACATAATGAGGTCAGCCAAAGTCTGAGGCAGCGTGACATTGGCACAAAAACCCATGGAGGGTTGCCATTGTTATTCTAAGGATATTATACCAGAAATGCATGCAATAACCTCCCAAAGCGGATGGCAGAATCTCTTCTGGAATTTCCCAAGTGGCAAAACATACAGGAGTACGTGTATCAGTGCATGGAGCAGGTTAGCAGTTCAATTTATAGGCAAAAGAAGTCTCAAAGTGACCTGTGAATACAACAGCACCTTCCCTGCTACCTATTCATCTTTTTACCACCCTATAAACCCTTCCCACACACAACGGAGACAAACTTCCACTGCAGCATGTCCAGCAACAGCCAGAGTGCTCATGAGGGTACAAATGCTCTGCTTGGAGGCTCCTGCAGATCTGAGTGTCCCTTCTTTTCTAAGATGCTCCAGCTATTATTTGCCTATTCCTGGAAGGCGTTTTGGGTGCATCTTTACGAGAAATTCTGTCCAAGACCCTCAGACACCTTTTTCTAACCAGAAATTATTTTCCTTTCCAAACAGTTTTTCCCCAGCGCACCTGTTGTTTGGACATTGTATCTCTGGTAGAGGCACACAAACCCTGTCAATCATCATAATAGAATCAAGACAATAAATGTTCAAGATTTTTAGAGCTAGAGAGAAAAGATGAAGCTTTTCAATTTCAATTCCCTATACATTGAAGAGCAAGCAAAGCAGGCAATAATAAAAAGCCACCTTAAAACCATGCTGTAGGAGCTGGACTCAGTCCCTGACTCAGGTGAGTGTCCTTCTTCCCTACTAGACCAAAAGAAGTAGGCAGAACACATCCATCTGATGCAGCTGATTGGAAATACTGATGTTGTACAACCCACAATCCCACAAAATGAAAAAAAACATTACATGTTCAAGTTGAGATGAGCACTGTTTTCAAAACAAAAGGTTCTAATTTGTTATCCTAATGAACCATTTCCATTACCCTTACAACAGATAGAAGCGCTGTCCCAGCAAGGATGTCTATCCTCCCAACGAATAAATAGAGCATTTCTTCATGGAGATGTAAAAGATTAAGTAATCAACATTTCTCATTTTAAAGCAGAAGCTATTTTTATTCAACACAGGACAGTAAACGGATAAAATTCACAATAACCAGCATGAAAAAATAACAAACACTGCAGTCGTATTTAAATTTGGCTCTACCTACTGGTCACTCACATTTCTACATACAAAATTTTGTCAGTCTTGCTCATTTCCAGATTAATGGATATTGACACCCGACACTAACAAAACACACAATTTATTCACAACTTGGGGCACCTTTAGGGTTGTTAAGAAAGAAAAGCAAATCTTTATCTTCTTGTCCCACAAATTCATAGCTGGGAGGAACTGAAATGCTGCACATTAGCAAGGAAGGAGACATCAGCACACGAAGAGGCCTAACTCCCTCCCACGATCGATGGAAAGAAGGACTCAGCCCGGTACCTCCAACATCAGCATCATCCCATACCCAAGTCACTGCAGTGCAAAAGCTATTCAAATAAATAAATAAATTACAGCAGCAGCCCCGACAAGTAAAACATGTAAAATCCAAACCACAGTTAAATATCTTTACAACCTGTAACTGTTAAATACAACCGAAAGCATTTTAACCTAAGACTTCAGCCTACAGGGAACCGCCTCCCAAAATCTGAGCGCAGCAGTTTAGGAGTTTAAATTGTTTCGATAAACTAGTACGCAGCTCTGCATACCTTTTTGTGGGGAAGGGATTGACATGCTCGGCTACAGAAGTCCTCCATCCCTCCCTCCTCACACAGCCATTGGAGTTGTGCCAGTACAACTGTTTTGGGATTGCAATGTTATTTTTCCCCCATCAGGGGGGGAAATCCTCCTAGCTAGCCAGATCAAGTCCCCTGGTCTGGCTAGCAGTCCCCCAGAGTCAGCACGGCCAAGGAAGGGGCAGTGTGCCATGCCACCAGGATGGAAGTCCTTTCAAGTAACGTTCCTGCAGAATTCTGTCACGTTTAACCACAGCCTAAAGCCTAAATGCAGCACAGATTTATGAATGCACATGTTAAGTATCCCCACTGGTCTCAACACGTTTATTCAAAGTGGGTGAAGTTCACCATTCATCTAGGTAACTGCAGATTCAGGACCTATGTAGAGCATTCACTTGCAAGGACTTTGGTACCCTCCTCACATCTTTATAGGACTGAGGTCTTCCCTGTATCTCTGTTCAGCAAAACAGTTAAAAATGAACACATTCTTACACTGTTCAAGTCAAGTATAAAGCATGTGCTGAATCAAACCAGTGAAATAACATATCAAAGACCAAACAATTACAAAACAGCCCTGGAAATGAAGTGTTGTGCCAGCACATGGAACACCACCAGCAGCTGATGAGACATTTCTCCATGTTTTGCAGGACTATTCTAGTGTACTGTTTTGTTAATCAAGTGTAAAGACTACTGCATTGTTTCACAAAACGTAGAGCATAGTTCAGAACAAGACATATGCCTAGAGCTTTAATAAATACAGTTAAGAATAATACACAGTTTAAATTATCTAGCCTTCGTGATCTAAGTATAAAGACCTGATACAAAAAAAATTCCTTTTCACTTTGTACATCTTAAAAAAAAAAAAAAAAAATCACAGAAACATCTGTTTTGCAAAGGAGACAGCCGTACAAAGAAATGATATGTTTTGAAGACATTAAACCATCTGTTTACTGGGTAACACTAGTTACTGAAATGTTCTCTTACAACCTACCACCTCAGCCATTTTTCTTTTCTGATATTTTGGCTCCAAATCGGAAACTCAGAACCACTTGAAATTAGCCACTTGAAAAAGATTTCTGGTTATTAAGGCCCTGCTCTGACAATGACTTCCACGTCCACACGCCAGCACTGAAATCAGGGAGCACCCAAACGAGATCACTGTGGCAGTGGGCTCTAAAGCAGCTGATCTGTTGAATCCTGTAGTGCTGAAGTATGACAGCTCACAGTTCTCTGCCACCACAAATGAAAAACCTCTCACTTCAACCCAGCCTGGAGGAGCAGCACAATGATTATGTGATGTTTGCACAACCCGTTTATAATGCCCTGAAAATCATTAGAGCCCCCCACTGGGAATTCCGATTCGTAATCTACTTTTTGTTGCGTAGGACTCCTTTTTGCATAACCCTAATTGAGGACTAACATCCATTCAGAGAGTCTGTGAAAACTGCTAACTGCGGTACACTGCGACAGTAAATTCCATTTCATTACCTACCAAAAGGCTGGATGTTGCCCTTGGGATTCGAAGTAGTACTGTAGTTAAAAACTAATAATATGGTGAGGTGGTTATTGTCTGAGCAGCTTCAAAATACTAATAGTAGTGCATCTTAAAAATCAGCTGGTATTATCCTCTATAAAGTGATGCCCTCGATGTGCGCAAGATGACATAAGGGATACACGCTTTGCTCACTGACACTGGGACATTTCACTGCTAGACTGTTATGATTTCGACTTCCTTCTGCTCCAGTTTTCAGTTGGTTTTGGAAAATACACAGTTTGGCATTTTAATTAAAAACATCCTATCAAAAGAAATAAAAAGGCACTTAGTATTTCTCTTTGGCTCAGTTGAGGCGCACTGCTAAAACCTTCCCAAAGTTCCTGTCTCTTCATCTGATGAATAGTTGCCATCCTGAGGTACTTATTCATGTGCAAAAATGAGAGCTTCAGGGATTTACCAGTTGCATGTCTCACATTGCTTCCAGTAAACGTGCAAAGTTCTTCACCAAACAGAATCTCTTAAATACAGAATAACGCGTTCCATGGAGTTTGTTTTTCAGGGACGAGTTCTGATCATTGATGCAGTCCTTACTCCAAACCTGGTCTCGTAGCTCAGTGTTCTTTAAACCTGGGAAAGAACAGCAACCAGGCAGGAAAAGTTGAGGTGTGAGGCATAACAGCCACTAACTTCAAAACACAGGGTCCACCCTTTGCCATGCATTTTTTCTATTCTCTGTCCATTTTACTTCTCCAAAACTAAAACCAAGGGGCTCAATTTAGATTTTTGCATATGCAAGTGTAATCCCATTGATTCAGTGGATTTTTTTTTTTTTCCTCTCAATTCAAAACACTGCAAATTCAGAGTCACCCTTTCATTAAGGAGGCCTTTTGGAAAAAGTTACATTTGAAACTATTAATAAACACAGAGCAAGCAATCAAGTAGCTTCTTATTCCCCACGTGCATGCTCCGAGATGAAACCCAGGAAGATTACATATTTGGGAAAAAACAAACCAAGGGACCAAGAGACCGTGACAGAGATGGGTTTTCAGACACTTTTCAAAATAAGATGTTCTAAAGAAAAATGTTCATGATTTGAAAACATCAAACTGAGATTACTCTTCTGAAGCAAAATTAAAACAGACAGAAATGGACATACAGAAACCTTAACATGTTCAGTCTACATCTAGGTATTATGGGGCAAAGGCTTAGCAACATGTTTTTAAATCATTATTAAAGAGCAACAGGCAGGCATAACACTTACAGAGTATGATCTGCATTACACTGAAGTTCCTTCTGAATAAGACGGAGTAAGAACTGTAAAAACAGTCACAGTATCTGTGTTAATATCTGCACAGATATACAAATAAGCTAAGTTTCAGGATAAGATGCTCACTGTTATTCAAAGAGTTCCCCATTTGAAACGCTACCCTGTAATGCTGAGTTAAAAAGAATTTAAGAGATTTACAGATGATCAGTGAATATCTGGAAGAGGAGTTGGCACAACGAATAGGCAAGAGGAAAATAATTTCCTTTTCGCAACAGAGAGATCAATTTCTTCGTAAAAATCAGAATGGCTTTCCGAAGTTACTTTACCAGCAGACGTGTAAAGAAACCAGCAGAGGGAACCCAAGTCTTCAAGAAAACATGGCAGATAGAAATTTTGGGACATAAAAGCAATTTAGCTGCTATTCTGAAAAACAACACTCTGTGAAAAGCTTTAACCACACAATTAGTCAAGATGAGTAAAGTCAGTCACGTTTACTTGCCTGTGCCGGATCAGGACTTCCAACTGCACTTTAAAAGGTGTACTAAGATAGTACCCAGGAAAGTGATTTTACAAATAAAATGTGATGATTCCCACGTACATTAAAGCCAGAATTAGAACTCCCAAGGTTCCTCGCTGTTAAAGGTTTCCTTATCCTCAGAGTCTTACTGTTATAAATGGAAGTTTCTTCACTGTTATACTTACTGCTGTTTTAAGAAGCTAAACGTAACATTTCAGAGGTATGGGAGTGGCCAAGAATAACAGAACTGAACACCACGTAAGAAGCTAAAGCCCCTCCACATATCTTTGAAAAATAACATTTCAACACAGGCATCTATATGCTGTGCTACAAAGAACAGGAAAAGCAGAACAAGAGTTACAAAAATCAGGATTTATTACAACAGCACAGAGTCAACCCTCTCTCTCAAAACCAGAGCTTTACAAAGGCATTTTAACTGATGCTGTGAAGAAATGTGGGATTTTTAAAATTTGTTTTTTATAAATAACTATAAAAGAAAAAAAGCAGAGCTTTAAATCTACTTGGGAAAACGACGGCAATCTGCCAAACCAGACTCTGCAGCATGGAATACCCAATACTGAAAACAGCACGACTACCAACTGCTAACTTACCTAATTTATTTACTTAATTTCCAGAGATTTCATTCTTAAATGTGGAAAAATTTAGTTTAAAATTTTGGGTTTAATTTGAATTTAGGAAAAAAAAGCCTCCATCGTAACTCAAAGCAAGATCTTCTGCTTTTCCTGTGTCAGGACAGACTCAGCATTAGCTCCTCTGCAGGAGCACAGAGCTGTGTGCGATACTGTGCAGGCACAGGGCTTTCTGGGCACAGCCCGTATGGAGGAAGGAGAATTTCTGAAGTGTTTCACAGTTACCCTGCCCTCTCATGACCACTTCCACTCAGGAATTCAAAAGCAGAGGATAAGCAGGTGACACTTCAAGAGAACAAAGATGGTACAGATGCCTGCCAGGGAAATCTGTGGCAAACATAAAAAGGTAATCTACAGGCTAACCTACAGGTGGGTGCAGCAAGACTGATTTCAAAGGTACAGCAAGACTCACCTTGCCTCATCTCATGTCTTTGATCTTTAGAAGCAAAGCAGGGCAAGTCAGAAGTGGAAGAAACAAAAACAAAACTCCCCCCAAAAATCCCAAACCTTTTCAGATCTTCCTATCAATCATACAGGGTCTCAGACAGAAGAGAAAAGGAAAATGGATGTGCTTTATATCGAGCCACCACGTGTGTGTTGCACTCCTTTTCCCTAAACATCTGCTCCTGGTTACTGTCAGAAGTTAGGATGCCAGTTTTTCATCTAACCTAGTACTGCAGTTTCAGGGCCCATCTGGAGAATGTGATCTATTAACTTTCAACAGCTTCATTACTGCGGTGCTTTTGGTGACACGGCAATGTAGCAAAACATTTGTTACCGCTTCGCTAAACCAGCTTTAAGGAAAACAGAAGTAATTCTTCCATGAGTGGAATCTGAGGCACCTTCTAGGTCTATATATGAAGGTTTACTCACAATTATGCCTGCTGTAATCTGCTCAGCCAGCAATTAACAGATGTGTGTTTGCTCAGGAACTGAAGTGCGTCTTCACTTTTGATTAAAATTAGATGAGAATTTCAAAATGAGCAAATATGCTCTTTAATTGAAAATTTCCTATACCATTGTGTAGAAGATTGAGTATTGAAATTGCAAAAGGAAAATTTGCATTTTAAGATAGTTTAGCACAAAGGAAATACATGGCAACTAAATAGTATTTTTAGACTTACTAGCAAGGCACATGCATCTGCCACCATGAGCATGTAGAACACGTTGTTCCAACCAGATGGGGAAATAAGACCAGCTAAGAGAGGCCCCAAAGCTGCACCTAAAATAAAACATGGATATTGTCAGAATGATGCAACCTAAGATTTGCTATGCTGAAAGACAGTTATTCTGAGTTAGAATATCAATCTCTCCACCTAGTTAACTCAGTATTACCCTATGTATTAAAAGGTTCCAGAAAGTGCAGAACATTACTGGTACAGCTGCAAGCCAATGGAAATCCTAACACAGGGGAAGCCACAAGACTAGAAGTTCAAGAAATGCCTGCCTTTGGCTCAACAAAATGCCCATCCAGCATTAAGCTGAATCCTACTCAATTTTCCTTTCCACATACCAGTGCAGAGGGCATGAATAAAATATCCCTGATCCCAGAAACAGCCCAATGGCATCCACTTTTGCTGCCTGTGCCTAGTATCAGACTACCACCCTCTTCTTTCCTCCCTCTCTCTCCCTCCCTCAGGTGTGGGACCACTAGACAGGTTTAAGGCTAAGTTTGCTCTACTCCCATTTCCCAAGCTCTGCCGAGTCCTGGCAAAACGTGAACTGGAGAGAGCCTAGTGTCTCAAAGATCCTTTGTTTTAACCTACCACAGCTAAGGCAGGCTACCTTACAGCTCTGGCTTACCTACAGATCCTGTTCCATCGATGATCGCTGTCACTGTGGACAAGGCTCTTGCATTCCCTTTCAGGCTTTTATGGGTACCCTAAAGCGACAAAGACTGCTTAGAGCCATCCCGAGCTGAACTCTGAAGAAGTCCTTACGTCATCTAGCTCACACCCCTCCACACGAGATTTACATCATGAAGATTCCTTAAATCCCAGCTCAGACCCTTTTATCACTACTTAAAGAAGCTTTCTATCCTGCTGCCTACAGCGGTCTCCTTTATTACATCGTGTTATTTAAACCATGGGAGCCAAAAAGCTTTCTGTTCTGCACACTGTGGATGCAAGTAACAAGGACGGCACTCCAGCTTCGCATTACGCTGCAAGGCTGCTTCCATGGCCCTCTTTTCCTTTGCTAATACAGCAAAGGTCTGTGGAACAAAACAAAACAAAAAAATGAAAGAAAAAAAGATCACTGCTGTGACAGGAATACTAGAGTACCAGAATTATGGATATATACTGAAATGGCAATTCAGAGAATTCTTGAGCCAAAAGCAGCTGTTCAGTCCCAATTTTAGATGCCAGGTCTTCAGAACAAAACAACTGCTAAACGGAGTGACTTGGTAGAAAGACAGAAAAACCAAATAGTTCAGAGAACCACTGACACAGTCCTTTATCTCCCGTACACTGAGGAGAATACAGTCAGGTAATCAGCAATTTACATTTGCTTGTGTCACATGTTTGATTGCTGACATCCTAGGAACTAGTTGGCAGTTTCAACTCTCTTCCCAAGCACCAGGTAGGGATTCTTGTGATGTCAGGCCCCACCTTCCAGCTAGCAGCTCCTTCAACAAGGCTAAGGAGAAAATGGGCAATGCATGGTCTTGCCAAGACCTCCAGGCCAAGGATAGGACTCCAAAGGACGTCTGGAGATTTCTGTCCTGCTCCTTTTCCTATATTCAGAGCATTTGTTGTTAGGGGAGTTTTGCCTCTTGCTTGGTGCCTTAAAGAATGAGGACCTTTGAAAGCAACCTTCCAAAGCCTGCCTAATGAAAGGTACTAGGATGAATGTTTTCACATGGCATTTGTGACTGACTGACCCAATCCAGCTGGAAGTGCTGGCAACCAGAGTAACAGCACAAGAAATGGCAGAGGGTAGGATGGACAAAAGTAAGGGTATGTGCCATGCATAGCTTTCCATGCTGATGGGAATTAGGTCTTCAGCTCATCTCTAACACAGACACAGCCCCTCCACTCATTTGAAGATGCAAAGTATAAAAGGGGAGAATGCACCTGTACAGAGACTTGACTTTGCATGCAACCTTCACATTTACTTCGGGCTTCATCTACAACATTTGGGCTGCCTTCTTAGCAGGCAAGAATAATTCGGAAGCCTCTCACAAGCATGACGCTCATTTGTACTAATACACAAACTCAAAAACAATCTCAATGGCTGAGTTCAGCACTGCCTATCCAGATCCTTATCCCTTTACTTTGGGACAATGCAGCCCCTTCACTGACCCTGAAGAAGTCAAAGGGCTCTCTCTGGAGGCCAAAGCTGCTACACTGAAAGCAGACAAGAAGCCAAACTCACCAAGTCGGCAGAGACAGCAGTGGTGATCAGCGCATAAGGGCCATTCACCAGGGCACCACTGATAAGCAGCATCACTGTTGCAAATGGGACAAAAATTGAAAACGTGAGTTACTCCAATGACTGTTAGCTGTAGCAACAGGAAACATCACAGCCTGTGGCTCTCAAATGGTTTAATCCTTCCTGGCTTAAAGGTCTTCCCCAGCCCCATTACAGAATTGGGAAAGGAGGAAAAGCAACATACATTTGTATGTCCCTGCAATGCTTACTCGGTGAGGTAAATTCTCAAATGTAAGAGGAGGCGGGGCTGAGTCAGAAGGCACTTCCCAGGGTCTTTACTGATCCTGGTAGGTCAGAGAAAGGGAAAAGTCTGACCAAATTGACCCTAAGAGCAGGGGATGCTCACAGGGACCCACTCATAAGCCCCTTCTCTGCTTGTACAACACTGAGCACCAGAGGGCCCTAAAATTTAACCAGGCCTTTAGGTAGATGAGACACTACTGTCAGCACCTGTGTTTCAACTTCTGTTTTGAGGTAACAGACAAAGACACAAGTTAATTCAGGCTAAACAAGTAAAGTTGATGTTGCTGTCAGAAGTACTACAAGTAGTCTTTAAATACCTCTGATATTTGGCACAGAGAATATAATAAAGTCTGTGCTGACACAACAAGCTCTAGAAAGATGACTAATTATATTAACTAAATCACTGTTCTCATGCCACCCCTGATTTCCTAGCCCCCTTCTTCACCCCATAAAAAGCCTGCAAGACAAAGTCTAGGGAATATGATTGCATACTTCCTCCTCTCAGGGAAAAAATAATATAAAAAGAAAAAAAGAGGAAAGAGCATCAAAGGATCATAAATGAGAAGTTCACATAAAGCCAGGCACAAAATAACTTAAAAATACTCACCTACAGTAGCCTCAAGGCCCATTTTACTGACTGCAGAGAACATGTACAACTGTAAAGACGAAAACCCAAACACGTTGAATACCAACGTATGTGCTAATCTTAGGTTCCCCATTTTCCCCATGCTAACTAAAAATTAGCTTAGTTGGGATTATGTGAAAGCTAATTCTAGCATCCAGGGCTTTACTAAACTCTTTTAGACCACAACAGAATGGTTGGTTGATTGGACAGAGGAGGGAGATAGGGGATGTGCTCCTATTCCTCAATATGTCCTTTCAGAAGAAAGGGCTGCATTAGGAGACCGCTCAATTTTAAACTTTCAAATTGCCAGCTTCAACACAGCACAGAATGCTGTTTGCAAAAGAATCAATT
>VZTL01013455.1:11667-22837 GCA_013400535.1 Scopus umbretta
AAGAAAAAAATGCACCTCATATGTCCAACTGCCAGGTTACCAATAGTTACAGCTATTTCAGCCTTTGAGCAGCTAAAATTCTGGCCAGAACGGACACCAAACAGCGATAAAATTTCCACATAGTCCTGTAACAAGCAATGCACTAGACTTGTTTGCTTGTTTAGTGAAGGCAGACCCGATGTCTATACTTGCTCACGTGCTCAACTTTTCATGCCAGCTTTTAACCTGGCCTGAACATTTTATATCCATTAGAAGATTCTGTCTGCAGAACTTCCCAAGGAACACTGTCAAAGTCTCAGCTGCAGCTGTAAGAGAGGGGCAAACTCTTACTGTGGGTGCTGCAAGCAATAACATCATTCCGCAGGTTGATGCCCTCTTCTCCAGCCTGTCTGAAATAAGGCCTGCCAAAATTCCACCTGAAAGAAGAGATAGGTGTGTGAGGAAAACATTCTGTGCACGTTTTACACAAAAGACATCAGCTATTCTTAATGAAACCCAACCCAAATTAAAACAATAGGATATGACTTTTAATGTACATTTATACACAGCAGCACAGGGCATGAAACTGACAGCATAATTCCCACTTAGCAGTATCCTTATTAACCCAACCGGTTTTGACTTGGAAGGTAACAGAAGCAGACAGTTGCTCTTCCTCATTGTTTATGCCAACCAAATATCCAAGATGACGGGGTGGGGCTGGAACAGTGATGGAAGAAATATTTAGAAATCATTGTTCTGCTGCTTTTGAATGCAAAAAGCCTTTTTACCAGGTGCCACACGGCCCCACTGCTGGCACTCTGGAATCCAGCTGTGCCTAGCTACTCACTGGTCTCGAGTCCTCACATGTAACAATAAACTTGGCTCTCAAGTGCTCTGTCCATGTCACACGGCAACCCCAGGAAATGAGCTATTCTAGACCTTGGGGCAAATGAAATATTTGTTTTTCTCTCCAGGCAGTCACTCCAGGCTCCTTACTATTCCCTACTTCTTGTGTTTGACAACAACTGTACACAGAAGTACTACTCAGAGCGTGTGGCAGGAGCAGGCTGGAAGGCCTGAGGAAAAAAAGCTGCCAAAATGATATAAAGGGAACTTGGTATGGGGAGAAGGAACGGAAGCTCTCCGGGTTCTCCATATTCCTAAATATCACTGGCCCTGCCTCTCCCTTCCCAGCTGCCCATCTCCAAAGTGCTCACTTGAATTTAAATGTAAATGCCAAAGATCTAAGCATCATACAGCACCTTGTTAAGATTGTATTCACAGTGGAATAAGATGCTGCTGAAAGAAGTCACCCACATCTCTAAGGTACTACTAACCCTGGCTTCTACCTATATGGGATGAAACGAGCAATGAGAAATGGCAAAAGTCACATCCAGCACAAGACTGGAACAGTAACTGCAACACACCTTGACACCCGCCTCTTGAACTACCAGAGTCTACATAGCTCTTGATCCACTGAAACTTCTCCAGCATGAGCATCATTTTGCAATAGACTGATACAGAGCTTATTTCCATAAGGGAACTAGGGGAAGCGGAGAGGGACAGCGGGACACAAAGATCAGCTGGGCATCAAGATGATGGTGCTTGTTTTATTGTGAGCTATACTGTCTGCGTTGGCATAAAAATTTAATTATTCAGTGGTCACCTCACAAATTACAAAGGAATATTCTCATCCTTATTACTATTACAATCTCCTGATTTTATCACATACAGTTACATGAGGCATCAAGGAAAAAAAAACAAAAAAACAAAACACCTGTGGCCATTCGCCTCTGTGCCCACAATAAACACACAACTGTACAAGCTGGGATAGTTCTGTTGCGTTAGAGCGACAGAAGGAAGATACTTTGACAGGTGGCATGACCAAGACTCATGGACCAGAGCTGATGGAGCTAAAAGATTCTGTAATATTTGGCTCTTCTGATCTGTACTGGACAATCTCATTGGCTCTGTGAGGTGTTCAATTTAAAGATACTTTGCTAGGCTTTCAACAACCAACCCAGCTCTCAACTTAGTATCTTTACTGCCACTCTTCTTCAGTGGACATAAGGCACAAGGACTAATAATACATGTAAGCTGTGCATACAACAGCTTTTCCTAAACTGGTCTGATTAAGGATGAAATATAAAACTTACCAAAGATTCCACCCACATCAAACAGTGTAGAAAGGTCCCCAGCTCTTTTGGCATCAAGATGTTCTAGTGACAGAAGATAGGTATTTGTCTCATTTCCAGACTACAAAACGCAGAAATCTCAACACAGTCTTGTCGTGCTAGGATAAAGGCATCTTACAGCAGTATTGTTTGTTCATAGCAATAAGCTACCATAAGCTGTCACGGTATATGACAAATAAGAATGTATCATAACTGGGTATTCAGGGATACTTTTTGAATGCAATTACACTCATGGCAGGACATTTTACTACTTTAATATGGATACAGTCCAAGCAATAGAGCTTGTTAAAGTTTGGACTAACGGTATTCCCATTTATGAATAGCCAGATACATAAACAGTTAACAAATACTCATGAGGGTCTTTGCTCTGAAAGCATGTTTAGCATACATTTGGATCGCTGATAGAGCCTCATCCTGGAGGTCTCCATCCTGTGACCAGTAATATGCACCATTAGATTACGTCCGACAACCCTGCTTGGCACAACATGCACTGTGCAGTTTATGGGGACTACGAAGAGACGGTGATTTCCTTAACTCCACTGTTTGCCACGGGCAGTGAAGGCCCCTGTTTGCACATACTTACATTTAGTCTAATGTAGTTACTGATGCTACGGGGTCAGATTTCCAAAGATTTCCAGAAAGTTGGGAAACCTAGTCCTATTGTGTTAAGTTTCAAAAGGAGCTGAATTTCTAAACCCCTTTGGTATTTTTTTTTAGTGTCTCTGAAATACATTTGAAAGAGCAGTATGTGCTAAACAGTGCTGTCAGTGGCACTACCATAACCTCACCAACATCTGCCAAAGCACAGATGGCAGTATTGTGGTAAATATAATTTACCTTTCTATGAAAAGCCCGCTGCTTTCAAGGTACCCAGTCCTGCAGGAGCACTGGTTATTTGGAGTCCATACACAACAGCCTTTAGCTATAGGATTTGCAGCTGTATGTGTTTTCATGGGGTGTTCAACCTGTCTCTCTCTGCTGGTTGTTACTGCCACACTTGTCCAGCACAGCTTGTTTGTTATCTGGGGGTTTAAAGGTCACATCATGACCCACAAGAACATGAATTCCTCTGGCTTCAGAGAACTCCTTTCTCTGCACTCTACAGCACAAACAAAAAAGCAGTACTGAGCAGATGAAACAGCTCATTTAGACTTTTTTGTATATGCTTTAATAAGGCACTTTAATCATGTAAAAACTTTATTAAAAAGTAAACTTTTTTGACTGGTTTGCAAGAGCCAAAGACACAGCATTTACGCTCGGAATTGTTGAAGATAAGCCAGACTCTTTTTTTGTTTGTCTGTTTTGAAAATGCCCTCTCATAATACTGAATTCATAAAACTGAGAAATATATTACTTGGTGATGTACAACTCTCCTGCTACTGTAGCAAAGATAGCCTATTTCAGAAGCAGTAATGTTTATTTTCTTATTTATTTCAAGCTCATATTTCCAGATATTTTGTAGTTACAATTCTGTAACACCTTATTGTGATACTTACCTACATTTGTGATATAGAGGGGAAGCCAGAAGAGGAAAGTATAGCTCACCAGCTTTGCAAACAGAAGACAAAGGGAGAACTCTATGACTCCCTGAGAGAAAAAAGAAAATAGGAAGTTAGTATCTTGACAGAGGCTGCTATTTGCTTTCAAAGACCATTACAGAAACGGTTTCTAAGAAGCATTTAGGCTTTTCTTTTGCTCTCAAGAGTTCCCAAGAAGCATTCTTCCCCAGAGAGCACAAAGCTTACAATCAGAGCAGACTGTGATATTTTACTTACGTGTTTTCAGTCAATTCAGTACAATTAAGAGAAGAGAACACTAAAATGAACGGGAAGGATTTGATACTGTTTGGGACACCTGCATCACTTATTTTCCTCATGTAAAGAGTTTTTTATACAGCATTATAGCAGGCTTGGAGTGTATTCCAGAGAAATTGACATGTTTTTGCGTTCTTTAGCTCCTTCCTTCACATGGGTCTAAGATTTCTCCATGATTGTTTAACTCTACAAAAAGCCAGTTAACCAGTATGACAGTTCAAATCAGTATGTGGTAAAAGCACACTACACACAGGGCATATGCCTGTTTAAAATTTGTTCCATCCTCTTTCCTGCTGAGTACATGAAATGTATACTTACTGCACAGAGCTGCATGTAAACTGCCGAATTAACCTATCTTAATTCCCCTCACCATCTGATATCTTTTTGTTTGAAACCAGATTTCTTAAATCCCTGGTACAGAGTACTGCAGTTATCTGCATGGACAACGCACATACACTGCTGGCTCTACTTCACATACAGCTGTAACCCTTCCCAACAACAGGCAGGAAAAATACCACAGTTACAGACATTCCAGGTGGCAGCAGCCGCAATTTCTCTACCCATTACTTCCACTGGCCACAGGAAAAACAGCTGAGATGGGGGATGAACAGCTGAGACTGGACAGGATGAGAAGATGCAGGAGTACAGTGGTTGGGTGCTGGGGATTTCCTCCCCTACCTTTATACCTGGTTCAAATCAATTTGCATGTAATTCTACTTGTGCAACCTTCTGAAGCTGCTAGGCTTCAAGCTGAGAGGACAATCAAGGATGATAGTCCCTGACCTAAAGGAAACTTCTTTTCCTTTTACCAGCAGTCTGAATATTTAGGCTGTCTGAAGCTTCTCAATATAAGACATACAAGAGATTTTAAAATTAAAGCTTTTATAAACAATGTTGCAGAGTGTTAAAGGGAAGCCATGGAAGGAAGTTCTGACACAGAGAAGTGCTTATAGACTGAGCCTGCTATTCCATCCTTAATAACTGTAAGTCATTAACTAAGAGCAGTAAACTTTTAGAATAGACTTTAGAATAGACTAGACTATTTCAGTTGGAAGGGACCTACAACGATCATCTAGTCCCACTGCCTGACCACTTCAGGGCTGATGAAAAGTTAAAGCATGTTATTAGGGGATTGTCCAAATGCTTCTTACACAGTGACAGGCTTGGGGCACCAACGCCTCTCTAGGAAGCCTGTTGCAGTGTTTGACCACCCTCTTGATAAAGAAATGCTTCCTCATGTCCAGTCTAAACCTCCTCTGGTGCAGCTTTGAACCATTCCCATGCATCCTACCACTGGATACTGGGGAGAAGAGCTCAGCGCTTCCCTCTCCACTTCCCCTCCTCAGGAAGCTGTAGAGAGCAATGAGGTCGCCCCCAGACTCCTTTTCTCCAAACTAGACCAGCCCAAAGTCCTTAGCTGCTCCTCACAGGACATTCCTTCCGGCCTTTTCGCCATCTTTGTTGCCCTCCTCTGGATGCATTCAAGGACCTTCATGTCCTTCTTAAATGGTGGGGTGCAGAACTGCACNCCCTTTGTGATCTCACCTTGACTGTGCCCGATGATTGCATTGTTCTTTAAATGCCTTTCAATAGTACCCAGTATAATTTTTCCAGGAACTGAGGTTAGACTAACAGGTCTGTAGTTCCCTGGGCCTTCCCTCATACCCTTTTTGTAGATTGGAATAACATTGGCTAGCTTCCACTCAGCAGGGACATCCCCAGGCTCCCAAGACCTTTGGTAGATGATCAAGAGGAGAGGGGTCCTGCTGTTAATATCCACTAGCTCCTTCAGTACTCTGGGATGAATCCCATCAGGTGCCATGGACTTTTGAACATTCAGCTGATACAGCTGGTCCCTTACAATTTCAGTGTCCACAAACGGAAAGTCACTGTTCCCGCACTCATAGTCCTCCGACTCAGGGGACCAGGCAGCCCAAGGTCTATCAGTATTATTAAAGATTCAGGCAAAAAAAACACATTTCACAATCTAGGCTGCTCTAGTATTAGTTGTAATGAGGTGGGAAAAAAAAAAAAAAAAGCAGTTTATATGGATACTGGAGCCTAGATTTTAGTTTCTAAGATGCAGCCAATGAGCTTATGCCATCTGCTTATTGGGGAAGAGAGTACTCTTGTATCTGTCTTCACTCCTCTTCTGAGAGAGGCACACCTTGTCTTGTGTACCAGAATCTGCTTTAGGCTATATACACCAGAGTTGCCAATCAAGGCTTGTGGTGCAAAGTTAATGTCATCTACCGCTCTGTCTAGAACTTCATGGAAATATGAATTCTGAGGCAAAACTTAATTCCTAGAGGATAAGCAAGAGTAGCACATGTACTCACAGGTATTCGCAAGGCCCCAAGGAAGCTGATAGCTGATGTCCCATGTCTACCTTCTCCAGTGACCACAGTGCAGTTTTCAATGTCAGTAAGCAAGTGCTGCATCTCTGGATCCTGCAATTTCCCCCAGCAACAACATATGAAAAAGACAGGAAGAATGCATCAAGACACATATCAAGGAATCAAATAATTCCAAAGTAATTTTTTAAAAATTATTTTATCCAGAAAGTTACAGCTTTTAAAAATCTCTTCATTTGGATACACAGAGTATAGAGAGAGTAGAGAATATATACAGAATATCAGGGGAACCAAGCCTGGTTGTTTATGTCTGAGTGCATATACTCCATCATGGAATCAAGTACAATTCAATGGAATAAAACAATTTCCAGCCTTCCCTTACCTCACTACGTAAATGTGGACTAATTAAAAGTGACAATCTACTGAGTACTACAACACATTTCTGTACTAAAGCATGTAATATCTTCTTTTTGTACAAATATTAAGCCCATTTTTCAGACTCTGTCACCTCACCTTATTCACCAATTTAAATACAGGCCATCTTTCCAAATGAATTATGGATATCGAGTGCTTTATGTTAAGCAATCACTTATTTTTTTACATCTGTTTCATTTGCGCATTGCAATCCACAAATTATAAAAGCCTGGTGTTTACAAATATTACCTAAGTTGTGAATTCTGAGTTCTTTTCTAGCACTAGAAAGGATTTTACTCTAATAATTCCACTGGCTGCTCAGAACACTTGTGGAGCAAGTTATCACCAACAAGAACAAGCCATCCCAGGCTAGCCATGAGGATGTCTTGTTATTTCTATCCATCCACCACAGTGAAGTGAACTCTCAGAATAGAACTGGAAAGTTACATCTTAGAGCCGTACATAGAAAAAGAAGTTTCAGGTATAAATAGTCCTCAGTTCTTCTTTTCCAAATCAGAAAAAGGTCAGGGTGTAGCTATCCTCACTTTCAGCTGCTCGCTGAGAAGCTTACCCAGCTCTATATTTTTACTAGTTATAGATGTATTCTGCATATTGTCTTCTCTATCCCAATTCTTGTGCATTTGAATAAAGCCTTAATGAAGAATTAAAGTCCAAATGTATATTTGGCTGTAGGTTAGCAAGGATAAAATGGCAGGCCATTCCATTTCCAGTAGTTATTAGAAAAATGAAAACTTTCTGATTAAATTTGGTAAGCTGATGGAGGAAAGAAATAATAAAAGAAAGAAAAAAATAATCAAGTGCTGGACAAATTCAATTCTGCTATTTTACAGTCAGTGATTATAAATAAATTCTGTTTTTAAAGAACTTCATTTAGGAGAAGACACTAGGGAACCACCTGGGCACCTGAGCCCAGACACTTCACAGAATTTTAGAAGCTACCATGCAGCATCCAAACTATTTGCACAGGATTGGTAGATAGGATCCAGGATTTACAGAAGACCCTGAACCCTGATGAAGCAATAACACGAAGACAGGAAAAACATCTAGGGACCTTCGACACGGCACTGTAAACCTATGCTGTGGCACATGAGTCACTCCATCATTATCATAAGTATTTATCTTCTGAATTACTGGAGCAACTTCAAAATTTGAACTCTTTTGACAGTAGCGAATTACCACCAGCTATTAACATAAAAAAAAAAAAAAAAGAAAAGAGGGAGAGGAAAAAAAAGGGGGAGAGGAAAAAAAAGAAGGGCTTAAGCAATGAAGCTCCCCACTGGATTCAGTGGAAGACATGTCTAGCTAGTGTCTTAAGTGCCTATCTCTTGCGCAATTTGCACAGCAACCCTAACCAGGACTGGCTGAAGTAACGCTGCTCATTTCTCCGACAGGTAGCTCCAAGCCTATTTAAGAAGAGAGGGTTAAATATTGAAGAGACCGAAGTCCAAATAACTTATTTAGCAACTCATGCTGGAAACTTTTATTGACAATATGGGATTTTTATACTGCACATAGCTAAATGATAAATAAAACCAGCAGTTTGTGCTTGGCAGAGATAACATTGTTCAGCCTTGCCAGCCTGTCAGAGTGTGATTAGGCATATGGCAGACTCTTGATCTCTGGGGAAGGATTCATTATCCCTCGATTTTGTGTAATTTTTAAGAGGCCAACCTGATACAAGCAGTAATGAAGACAGAGAGGTATTCAGGTCACACAGCCAAAACCACATTCTGCTTTCAATCACTGCGTATCCTGAATATTTGCTTTCTTTTTACAGTAACTGAAGAGGTCAATGAAAAATCAGTAAAAGCTGCCATTCCACCGTGCTTGGAGGAGACCAGCTCATAAATGCAAAACATCTGTTGTTTGTACAGGCATAAAAGCTGACTGCGATAATCAGCTCAGCATAACTGTAGCACAAACACTGTAAACAGGAAAGATGTTCGACTCTGCTTTGACAGGAAGAAGATTATCTTTTGTCACTGGCAGAAAATCAGGGAGGTCCCAATCAGTGACAAAAAGGGATTTTTTTTTTAAATTTTTTTTAGATTTCTCCTTAGAGCCTTGTTCGGACTCCACACTACAAACATAACACCCAGCTGGCAGGGGGGACAGAAAAAAAAAAAAAAAAAAAAAGAAAAAAAAAAAAAAAAAAAAAAAAGAGGAATATTGACAGGATTGCAGCAAGTGCCCTCATGCTTTGTTGTCCGTGTGGTCTCTGTCCTGCTCAAAAGGGAGCACCGGTCAGCGTGAGAGGGGGCAAGACTTCCTTGCCCACTTGCTATGCAGACTCTCTGCGCAGGCTGACAGCGAGGGGGCCAATTAGAATTACTAGCAGAGATAAAAGAGAAATATTTGACTACTAATTCAGTGGCTGTATTTTAATTGTCTTCGTGACTTGCCTAAAGACACCTACTGATATTTTTACATCTTCTCCCCTTACCTTCCAGCTGGTTGTGAAATAATATCAACAAATGGTTTCCGGGCTGGAGATTGTTCTTAGGCAGCTCAAAATGAACATGAATAAACTCAGTACAGAGGGGATTTAAGCTGGACTGATAAAAAAAAATTATGAGTAAAGTTTTTCCTTAACAAAAATTTCAAAACCTTTTCATCAACACTGATTATTACACCCTGTGAATGCTGATTATTATTCTATGGGCAAAGAATAAAAAGAACAGCAAGTTTCTACTTTCCTGTAAAAGTCTAAAAGAAGTTAAAAAAAAAGAGTTATCCTCTTAGGGTATGATGTGCCAAGTGTACTGGATACAAACACAAAATTTCAAATGGAAATTTTCAGTTTATGTCCATCACTAGATAAAATGTCTTTTTGCCCACAAATGGGCAAATCTAGAATTCGGTTTCCAGTGAGAATTACCAGCACTTACAGTTACCAGTTTTAAGCAGAATTTCTTTGAATAATTGCTCATATTTAGAACTCTCTGTCATCATGTATAACCTTGTAAGTGCATACATCTATAACATTAAAAAGGGAGAGAAGTGAGACTGCAAGGATGGGACAAACACGGTAAGTAGTCTAAAGATTTCAAATGGGCTATCTTTAAAATATTTTGCAGTGCATTACTTTTGCTGGAATTGTATGAAGGTCACAAGTTAAGACCAATTGAGTAAGCATGCTATCTTAGCTTGGTTTGCAGTATTTATGTTAGATAATGCTTAATTCCCTCATCTGCAGTTACATTTGTGTATGGAGACAGAAGTAGACATCAGCATAATAAAAGGAAGAACAATCTTTACCAATATTAAATCTACTGTAAATATTCCATGTGAGCTTTAGGAAGTCTTCTATACTATTTTGCAACAATATATTATATTGTACCTGAGGTTTGCTGGTTTCCTTAGCATTTAAGGTTGGCATCTGAACTCTGAATCGAGATGTACCATTCAGGAAGGTTTTAGAACTCTGGAAAAAAACAAAACAAAACAAACCCCATACTTTAGTTGCTTGTTTTTTTTAAAGGACTACATTAGTGTTAATCATTTCTCTGCAACAAAAGCCTTTGTGCATTGTAACATAAACATAACCCCAAATGAAGCATCTGTAATTTAATGACTGTGTATTTTGGGTTTTTAAAGTTCTTATGCAGACCTATGGCAACACACATAAAACGCAATCACAAATTTATTTGAAGGCTAACTTCATACGGTTTTTATACACAAGCAGCATACTGAATTCAGAGCACAGTCATGCCATTCTTCTCTTTAGCTGCTTTTTTCTCTACTGAACTTTCATTGGCATTGCAAACTTAGTTTTTTCTCATAAGCAGATGATCCTACTAGGAACTACAGAAGCTGATTTGTTTCAGGAAAACCTTGATTCTTCATTTCCCTATACCTTTAAGATAAAAGTTTAGCCCTTTAACTTATGCTCACTATATTCTTCTAACCCAGAAATGGACTGTGCTGTTGTGGGCAGGAGGGTTAACGAAGAGTCTGAGCACCTCCAGCATGCTCAGTACTGAAATTGGGGCAATAAGCTATATTTTAGGCCCCAGATGGACCTGCTTTTTATACTTACTTATTAACAAGTGCATTAGTGTATCAGTTCACACCAAAATTGCATTCACTGGAAAACATTATTCT
The DNA here is from genome assembly GCA_013400535.1 of Scopus umbretta. Taxonomy (NCBI): domain Eukaryota; kingdom Metazoa; phylum Chordata; class Aves; order Pelecaniformes; family Scopidae; genus Scopus; species Scopus umbretta. The sequence goes on from VZTL01013455.1 coordinate 22,549, forward strand.
GAGATCCTTGGTCTAAAAAGATTTGCCAGGGACATTAAGGTTTGTCCACTGAATTAAATATACTGCTTCAAAGTAGGTTTGTGATCAGGTAGGGACAACCTATTGCTAAGACCACAAGAGGCACTGTACATTCCTCAGGGACAAGATGTTTGTTTAAGTGTATAATCACACTTTAGATGCCACATTAAAAAAAACCAAACCCAAACAAAAAAACAAAAAAAACCCCACAAAACCAAAACCAAATCAAAAATAAAACCCCCAAAATCCCAAACAAACAAACAAACAAAAA
>VZTL01013455.1:22868-42167 GCA_013400535.1 Scopus umbretta
AAAAAAAAAACCCTGCCCCAAATAAAACCCCCAAACCCACCACTACAATAAAAAGAAGAATGTCCAGACTCACTGAACATTTTAATTCAAAATGAATCACTAGGTAATTCCTCCCCAACAAAGATACAGGGATATGTATTGCAGCTTTCTTTAAACAAGCTGCCATTCATCAACCAAATCCTTCTATGACCGAAAAAAACTTCTGAGGATGAACAAAAGTATTTGTGCTGCTCAATGCAGAGCTGAGGCGCAAACAGTCTTGGGCATGCATTCCCCAAAATAAACAAACAACAGTCAAACCCCCAGGGTCTGATAAAACAGATTTTAAAATTTTGTCTTACAGAAAATTAGGCTTTTGTCAAAAAAGTGATTTACAATAATCTGTGGGGAAGAAAATCCGTTATCTAGAGACAAGCTATCCACATCTTTATTCAGCAGCTAAGCAGAGAAAAAAAAGAAAGACTTTTTCATTTGACCATCAAAAATAAGATCTACTGTGGTAAGGAGGAAATGTCTGGGGAAAAGCACTAGACTGAGAGGCTGCACACTTAATACTTAGACTTCTTTCTCCTTTTCAGAAGATAAAAATTGCAGCCTGCTATCTTTTAAATGCACAAGCACTTTGCCACAGGAGTTTAAGAGAGCTAAGTTTCCTGGAAATGCAAAGTCAAGTTAAAGAAAGTTCCTAGAACATAATGACAGGTCTGTACAAACATGCTGCAACTAACATGTTTACCTATGGAGGGAAAAAAAAAAAAAAAGGTAAAAAAAGGTACAGGGAGAAAAGATGAGAAGCAATAACACCAGTTCTAAATCATGACATTTCACAAATGCCGTTAAACCTACTCTTTAACTTTCATTATGAAACTGCACCAATGCTTAATAAAGCACACTGAGTTCTCACTTGCATTTGTCATAGGTACAGCCTTTGGGAAAGTCATAGACTAAGCCTCCAATGCTAGCATTTCAAAACACTTTACTGTACTCAAATATTTGTTTTGAAACAAATTTCAGATCCATAATTCCGAGCCAAGATGAATAGAAGCACATGAAGCACAGCCCAAGAAACTGGTGAATAAAGAGTAAGAACCATGCATTCAAGGCTCTGTGCCTGGCTCTCCGTCTGTGCTTCTGGACAGCTCAGTGAAACCAGATTACTCACCACCATGAACTCTGTAGAAATTTTGGGCTCACAACAATGCTGCAAATAAACAGTAGGCCAAATTCATCCAAGATAGTGATATCACACAGAGATGAATCTGATCTACACATCTTAATACAAATCTGCCCTAGTCCTTCCCTCATGTTGAACATTTATTTTAGTTGTGCTTAAATTTAACTGGCCTCGTTCTTCCACAGTGAAGTTCGGCTTTTGGCACCAGCTGGCAGAGCTGCCTGCACCTGAACAAGGCGTCCGTCCAAAACGACCTACTACAGCCTTATGAGCAAAGCAAGTGTGTATGTTCCTTCAATGTCTTAGAAAAAACATTTCTAACTATTTGCAAAAGCACACAGGTTGTTCAGGTTGTCACTGAAGTGACTGGGCAAAAAAGGACAGCTCGCATTTTATGCCTGCCAGCAAATTCTATCCCTTGTACAACGTTTTTTGCTCCCCATAATAAGACAGTCTATTTTACTACATGAACCTTCATTCAGTTAGCAATCCGCTTTCTTTACGGTCAGACATTGTCATTACCACATCCGCATTTGTAGGAGATCTTCCTGAACTTCTATTCTCACCTTTTTAATTTCCGTAACTTCTAAAACCACCCTCCCCGCAGCAAACAGAAGCTGTGAGCCCTATTCATATGGGATTTAGAATCCATTGGACTTTGCAGACCACACAGATCTGAAGAGAGGTATTCGGGCAATTCAAATGGCATACAGCTTCCCAAGACAATGGCACGTCTGAATCTGAGGAGGGTCCAAGGCAGGTGCAGAAGCACGTGTTTATAAACCTCCTACAAGATTTGCAGATGTGAATGTATGGACTAGAGAAGGAAGAAGGGATGCCTTTTGCTCTGGAGAGCAAGGTTTCCAGGGAAACAGAAGGCCAAATGCATCCCTACACAGTGAGACTGCGCCTGGAGTGGTGATCTTGCTGGTGTCCTAGAGAAGATCAGGTCAAATGCTAGCCCTTTTCTGGGACTGGAGGAAAGGGTAGTGAATGGAAGGGGAAAAAAAGCTCCTAAAATATAAAATTTTTGTTTTAGATAGCAAGTAGATATTGAATGTCAAATTTTTCCATATCAGCTCCCTGAGACATGCAATCAACATACAGTGCAGAACTGTAGTTATACTTTCCAGTGAAAGTGTATTTGAGGCAAATAACAAACATTTACTTCCATAAAGCCTAAGAGCAAATCCTGTAAACATTGTGCTCTAGGTACCATAAACAGCAGCTGCAATGTTCATGGGAGCATTTCTGAACTACATAAAAGCTAAGGAAAAAAATGCCTCCTGTTAGGAGTCTCTAAGAGTCGCTTAAAATATTCTCATACTTGACAGAGTTACCTTTAAGAAATGAAAGAGAATTAAATGAAAAATTCAGAGTGCATTGTGAGCACACCTTATCTCACAGTAACAAACTAAGAATAGGATTTCCACAGACCATTAACAGCATTCAGAAGCTCTATCAGGAGTACTCCATATGAGGAGAAAAAAACCCATTAACTGCTAAAGAAGAGATAACACAGGTTAGAAAAGTTGCTTTCAGTTACTATTTGAGAAGAAGAGAGCATTTAAAAAGCCATCTATCCGAAACTATTGGTGGCATGGTAAAAAACACAGCAATCATCCCTGTACAATCTACCTGTGAGACCTGCAGCTAAAAGGTTTAGCTCACATATACCTACAGGCACAATCTCCATGTATAATCCCCTAGCACTGGAAAACCTATGTGCGATTCCCTTGGGACTTTCCCTCCAACACTTGCCCCGACAGCCCTGATTTGCCTTCACACAAGGGAAACCTTAAGACCTTCTTTGCCAGTTTCCCCCTACATTTTCTAATATTCTTCCACAGAACTAGTTGAAAATGTGGCAGACCTGATTGCCCACAGGTCCCTGGGAGCCAAAGGAGAAAGAGCCTGGAGCAACACGCTGCTCTAGGTTTTGGTTCCAGTAAAGACAAACATACCGGAGTCTTACGGAACATGAAGCAGAGATGAACCTGCAGACACACTCCTAAATGAAACTGGGCTACAAATGACATTCTGTTATGAGAAGTTATACACAGCTGATCTTCCTCATGCTCTCTCTTTTCTTCCCTTTCCTTGCTTTTTATTTTTCTCTTGTTCTGTTTGGATTGCCTCCCTCCTCTTGGGTCACAGCTATGTGAGGCAAGAAAGGAATCATCATCTCACCTAGCAGCTAAAGCTTTCTAAAGCACATCTTTTCACCACTGACACGGCTTTCTACTTTACTTAATTCTGAGTACATAAAATGTCTTATGAACTTTTGTTTCAAAAGCACTGGGCAAACATCTTGGTACCAGAGCTTAATCACTTCCAACCTGCTTTTAAAATAGTGCTTGAACAAGCTTATACTAATACTTAAAGAGAAAGCTTTACTTTTAGAACCAATTAAAAAAAATATATTGAGTTTTGCTGCCACAATGGCACAAGGAAGTATACACACAATGTTCAGCAACCCAGAGACAGCTTAGATGTTTGCACACACACACATTTCAATCCCACTTCACCAATACCTTAAGTGGTCAATCTCTGGTGCTGGATTTTCAAACTCTTGTGTCAAGAGTTGTATTTTCCCTTGTGATCCAGGCAGTACGCGTTCCACAGTTTGTGTGTGTGATAGTATATTTACAACTTAGTGAAGTTCACTACCCTGCCAAAATTTAAGCCCTTGAAATATAAGCTCTCATATAATAGCAAGATCTACTGCCTTGACGTCAGAAAAACATGATTGATGCATTCTAGAAACTCATCGCATATTTAAAAAAAAAAATCTATACATAAACAGTACCTCCATCCTTGAGGATTTCAAAATTTGACAAGCAAGCCCTAAGCAATTTGATCCTATGTCAAATGAAGACCTAATACAAGCAGAGCATAGGACCATACAATGTCCAGAGGTCCCGTCCCATCCAACCTAAATTATTCTGTGATGCTACAAAAAATAAAGCATTGATTTGTCATGTGATCCATACCACTAAGCACAGATTGTTTCTCTCTCCTTTTCACAGCTCTTCATTACTCTCAGTTTTGGTTAAATAAAGGCCATATTATATCGTGACTAAACTCTCTGTCACGAACTGACTGCTCCAATCTCTCTCCCTCAGCTTCATATCCATCCCTTGTTTCCTCTTTTTCCTAGCCATGTGCTCCTACTGTCCTTCCCTCTATCCGCGGGAACATCCCATCCCTTTTGTCAGCAAAAGGGCTGTTTGCTCTTTCTGCAATGCCTAAGACAGGTTCTCAAACAGTGAGATCCTTCACAGGATATGGTTGGCAGCTATCTCATTATGCCATACCTAAGCAAGGAAGGCAACAGCAGGAAATAGGTCAAAATCCTCTGAAGATGCCCAGGAAGACTGGAGGAAAGTAAGGAAACTCAAAAAAAAGATGAACACGTTTCACTTGGTTTACTGTAGTAAGAACACCTACTCCAAAACTTTACTTAAAATAAACTCGTTCACCTCTTGATTCATGTTGCTTTGATAGAAAGTAAGCTACTTTTTTGTTTGTCTGTTTTTGTTTATTTGTTTGTTTTGTTTATCAGTGAAGCACAGAAGATCAATCATTCCCTCAAGTATAAGGTCAGTTTTAAGAGCCTGGCACAAAAGGGCCATGCAGGTTATCCAATTTCCAGAACTATCATAATAAAAATGTGTATTAGGAGGCAAAAATCAAAGTAGAAAAAGCATTCACTTACACTGGATGGTGTGCAGGAGCAACTTATATCTTTAGGATCTGAAATACAATACGATGCATAGTTAATAGTAAAAACAAGCATAACTAATATCTCCTAAAACACTTACTAATAGTGTAATTTACCAACAATAAACCAACAGTACAGATAACACAGAAGTAGTTCTGGTAGAAATGTGTAACTAGCTTTAGAGAAAAAGAAAACAGTGCTAAAGGGTGCTCCATGGTACCCTTCACATCCTATGACCACACTAAGTGCTATTCTGCCAGTCCCGCTCATTACAGCATTCTAGTTATATCTGCAGAACTTTTTACTTCCCAAGATGGGACAGGTACAGTAAAATTACTATTCATACTAATATCTCTGAGTCTACGTAGGGACAAGATGGGACATTCCTTTTTAATTTCTAATTTAAAGTGACAAAACTTGCTCTATCAGCTGACTTCTCCATTTCATAGCACAGAATATGGATAGCATGTGTTGAATGGTAGCACAGAATATACATTGCAGTCAGGTGGGACATTCTGCTAAGACACACGTGAACAATTTATAAAGACGGGGAACTAATGACAAGGCAGTGGACTGAATTCTGAAGCGTCACTCTCTCAGGTATGCCAGAGTCTAAGCATACCAACTCTTTAGACGTACACAGGTTCTTCTCCATCTAGTGTTCTAGGACGAAGTTCTTTAAGTGTTGGCATAGCTTGAGAAATACACTTTGCACTGGCCCATTTAGCTTAAACAGCTGGTGTTCTTCACCCATAATGAGCCCTCCACGGTTTTATTCCATTAAAGCACTTACGTTCAATAAGAAACAGGAAACAAACAATCCCCATCACAGCAATGGTAACACCAGGCAACACGAAGGAGAGGCCCCAGCACGTAGACACCCAATAAGCAGCAATTAAGGATCCCAAGATATTTCCCACTGAAGTGTGTGAATTCCAGATTCCCATGATCAAACCTCTCCTGCATTTAAAAAAAAACAAAAAAAAAACAAAAACCCACAAACATTTCTTATTATTCCAAGGATAAACATTACTATCTTGAGAAAAGTGTATCAAAAATGACTTTGCAGCTGTGGTGTCAGTGAAATATTTGCAATTTTACTGTTCTTTAACTGACCACTTCTTTATGCTACAGTCTTTCATCTGGTAATTTCAAGGCACCTAAATATCAATAGAAGTGTTCTAAAAACTTCTCTTTGCATGACAGAACTCATCCTGCATTTAATGGCATCTAAAGGCACCACTAGGGCTTGCGTATTTCTGGATAGTTTCTTTGACAAAACAAGTACGCAGATGTTGCGTAGCGTGTAAACACTAAGTCTGATACTTCTGGGAATTAAAGTCCTCCTGCAAACACATTGCACCGATAATCTGATGCTTTCAGGATATGTTAGACTTATCATGCAAAAGAAAACAATCTGTACAGGACAGCTAGAGTAAATTCAGTATTTTCTGATTACATTCTGGACTTGCTAGGCACTAGTAGAAGATAACACCTGCGCAAGCTTGGCTAACACGCATGTCAAACTGCTGTCTGCCTGGAAAGCTCAGCTTAGAGCTGCTGTAGAATAGCTCCAGCTGAGCTAATGTAAACCATAAAAATCCTACTGAAGTCATGACAGTTAGCAGTTTGGGGTTTTTTTTCCCTTGTAAGTCATGGGAAAACTGCCTTGCCCTCAACAGGAGTTTACCTGGAGCAACCTAATTTGAACTAAACCAAATCCTCTCCTTTGGCTGAAGACACGACCTAAGAGCTCTGCTCATGTTTCATGGAATTTGTAGCAAAATGAAAACAAGAATGAGATCACTGATATTCAAACCAGAGCCCTATCCACCAGTCCACTGTGCGGCCTCCTAAAAGTACAGGCTATTGCTTTTGCACAAAGCAAAATCTGAATAAATGTTTTTGTTTTGCGCAGACTCACCAATTTTGTTCAGTATTGTATGATGGTTATCATTCTCTGCATTTTGTAACATTCACCAAAAAGGCTGTAGGGACTATGGAAAACTAGTTTGAGCCTACATCTTCTTAACTATCCCATGATTTTATACATAAACCATATACTTAGTTTTCATATGTCCTTCTCTGGAACCAATTGACAATAATGTTCATTCAATGGTATGCATCTGTAATGGATGTGTCCTGGTTTCAGCTGGGATAAAGTTAATTTTCTTCCTAGTAGCTGGCATAGTGCTGTGTTTTGGATTTAGGAGGAGAATAATGTTGATAACACACTGATGGTTTAGTTGTTGCTGAGCAGTGCTGACACTAGTCAAGGGCTTTTCAGCTTCCCCTGCTCTGCCAGGGGCACAAGAAGCTGGGAGGGGGCACAGTCAGGACAGCTGACCCCAACTGGCCACAGGGCTATTCCATACCATATGGCATCACGCTCAGTATAGAAACTGGGGGAGTTGGCTGGGGGGCAGCGATTGCTGCTCGGGGACGGGCTGGGCATTTGTCAGTGGGTGGTGAGCAATTGCATTGTGCATCACTTGTTTTGTATATTCTTCTTATTTTCCCTTCCTTTTCTGTGCTATTAAACTGTCTTTATCTCAACCCACGGATTTTACTTTGTTTTTTTCCTTCTGATTCTCTCCCCCATCCTACTGGGCAGGGGGAGAGTGAGCGAGCAGCTGTGTGTTTAGCTGCCTGCCAGGTTAAACCACTACACGATGGCACTACAGTAGCATTACTTTATGCTATAGGCATCAATCATTATCATAGCCAACAGATTTAGCACACAGCTCTTGCAAAATTTATGGAAACCTCCTGCATGATATGACAAAATAAACATGAGTGATCTCTACGCAGGCTTAAGGAAAAAAAAGATTACTTAAAGAAAGTGACAAAAAGAAAGGTTAAATCAGTGGCCATACATATTTTAATTTTTTAATTAAATTTTCAAGTTTCTGTACGTGTGTTAGGAAAAAAGACATTGGACAAAAAGATACTTTTAGAGTTACACCCTGACAACTGCTTTGAAACACAAATGAACCATGAGAAATTCCACATTAAGATGGCATAACAGCCTTTATTAAGATTGGTTTTAGACTGTTAATATTTGCAAGAATTATTCTTAATTCAATTCTGAAATATTTCATCTGAAAAATAAACCTCAGACCAAAGAGCTACTACAGAACATTGTTTTGACATGAGAGAGAGTATTTCAAACCAAGACATAAACTAATCAGCATAACAAGGGAAACTCTTCTCAAACATCTAAAAAAAATGCTTGTTTCATCCCAAAAAACACACTGAAGCAAAAGAAAGATATTTAAATTGACTATAATATTACAGCCCAGAATGTGTTGATTTGTACTTCCAAAACTTTGGATTACGCATTATTTACCTTCCTTTTCCAAACCAGTTGCCAATACATGTAACGACACTCGGCCAGCCAGTAGTTTGCACCAACCCATTAGCTACCTGAAAGTATATAAAAATAATAATAAACATACCCTATAATAAGTGAGGATCCTACACAATTTGAACAGATGGCAAAGCATGTTTGCAATCAAACAAAGCAGAAAAAAAGAAAACTTTAGGGGAGACTGGAGAACTTTGAACATTAACTTCAAAAAGCTTAACAGACACCTGTAAATAAACTGAGAGGAGAAACTTAACTTACTGTATTCGGGCTGAAGTAAGAACTATTTCAGCCTCCATGTTGCACAGATCATAACCCTAACTCATCTCAACTCCTAAAAAGCTCCCTGTCTAGAATTACACATTAACACAAAGATCACAATACAATAATTCACATGTACAATGAGCATTTGAACATGCAATGAAACGACCTCACTCTACCCAACAAAAACCAATTAGGCTGGTGGTACGCAACCACCCTTGGCGTTACAGGATTCACTGACCACATCACGCAGCACAGTATCGGTAGAGACAGTTACCTTAACCCTAAAGGAGCCAGCTTCTGTCTTGGAAACCACAGAAGCCAAGAGCGCTGGGGCAGGGACGTGGTTAAATGGGTGACTTGGTGAAATGGTTATCAAAGCTTGCAGTACCCAAGTCAGTATCGCTACATGCCATGTTGCACAATGCCATGCAAACGTGCCAGCGGTGAAAGTGCTACTGCAGTAACATGAAGAAAGCAGCAGTGCAAGGTGCAGACCTGTCCAAAATGGCTCAGAAGTGCTAACCATATCCCGGTCCTGACCTAAATTCCATTTTAGGCCAATGGTAAATGTTCTTGTGACACCTGATTAGATCTACAAGTGCTCTGAAAAATTCCACACAATGAATCTCGTTACAGAAGCTGCCTGTGCTCAGCCACACCAGTGTGGGAGACTGTTCATCATTAGCAGTATAAATGTAATTTTCCTGCAGAGAAAGCCAGGACGTGTCACTTAGGTCTTGGCAGACTGACAGAAGTAAATACATTTGTTTTAAAACTCGCCCACATTTAAGCTTGCAAAGATTTGATCACTGATTTGACACAGACTAAAATGCTTTAATTTGTTTTCAAAGATTTCTTCCACTAAAAAAACACTTTCAAAAATAAAACCTAGGGCTATCCACTCTAGCATTTCTGCCTGTCATCAACAACAATGTATGCCAGCATTTACATCCTCCCATCCAACCACTGATCACTGTTTGCAACTGAAAAACCCAATACAGCACTAGACAGCACCACGGAAACTCAGAGTATCTAAATAACATCATGCCTACCTGGGCCATTATGTAAAACCACAGATTATGTATGTTATAGAAATAACCCAATCCAAACATTGCAGTGAAGAGTCCGCTAGCAAGCATCCCGACGGTCAGATAGTACCGGATAGGTAGCCGTTCTCCTATTATTCCACTTGGAATGTGGAAGGAAATAAAAAGAAAGGCAATAATTAAAAATGAGATCATACCACAAGCCTTCACAAATAAAGAATATTTTGTGTTGTTTAATTCTGGTTGAGGAGAAACTTTACTCATAACTGCTGTTTTCCTTCACAGCAGCAAATGAGCAATTTTTAGCACTTGACAGAAAAAAACCCCCCGAACATTTCAAGGTCACTAATTGCCAAATGCCAACATCTGCACAACCATCTTTCAGGGAGATACTCACCTGGAGTGCATTGGAAGTAATTTACTTACAGACTCATTTTCTAAATTACCTGTAGGGTGGGACATGTCTCCAGGCATTTAAAGTGAGACTTGTCTCCCTTGCTAATGATTCTAGTTATGAAGGTTCTGATTTTAGTCAATAAAAAGGAGCATCTCCAAACAGCAAATAAGATTGCACATTTTAAGATGGGTTTGGGATTATTTTTTAGGAGGTGTCTGCTTCTGTCCTGTGATTATAGAGAAAGCCAGGACAATCAGTTTAGTCTACATGTGCAAGTAGAGACTGATAAAGTCTGAGGACATCTATTCCAGCACCTACATTCCATCCTTCATACCACATATGATGGAAAGACAGGCTAGATTGCAAGTTGGAAAGCACTCCTGTACAAGGCAGTCCAGGATGGCTGCAGGCAAGAAGCCATCTACATACCCACAGGTATGATACTACTGGAGACTATGTAGGATTATGTGGTTTTTTTTTTTTCCTCAGCAACTAAGTTCTCACTCTCTTCACCAGAAACTTTACAGCAGGAAAGGACAGTATCTCAGAAGTAGCACAGCCTCATAAATTAACAGTAAGCAATAAAGCAGGTTTCCCAGATAGGTTTACCTTAAATACATTCCAATTGCATACGCACACAGAAATGAGTAATCCAGTGCTCCCAGTAACTGTTTGTAGTTGTTCTTATCTGCAAATAATTTTCAAAACAAATTATCAGTTTAAATGTACCAGTAACTTCCCAACCATTTTTACATATTACACAGAAAATGTTAGTGAACATGCACTGACATTTAAATTTCCAATAGGTACTTTTAGACTTAAGCACACATTTTGCAAAACATTTTCTTTAACCAGAAAAATCCCCTCTACAACTGACCCTTTTGCCTGTAACATATTAGGAAAATATCAGTAGGCCCATTCTTAATTCCACCTTATTCAAAACAGCATCTTGGAAGAGAAGAAACATCAGTTATTAACAACGTGCCCTTTTCTTGTAAGTCCTTAGACAAAAGAAAAACCAAACTTGAATGGACTTGATTAAAAGTGGAAAGATGTTTTGCAAACCTGTGAGGTCCTAACAGTCAAAATAGCTAAAAAAAAAAATCCATCATTATACAGGCGTTTAAGGAATCAGCTTAATATATATTTTTTAAATGGTTAAAGCCGTTTGCATTTCATTCTCCAACTGCCCATAAGGCACAGAGATAGAAGTCTTGTTGAAAAAACAAACCAGGGTTCTGCTCTGTACAGCAAATGACCATAATCACAACTAAGTGGGACTTGCAGGCAGGGTGGAAGGAGCAGGAGGGACTCCACCCAGATAGAAACACCAAATCTAGTCTGAAGAGACCTGAGCTCATACCAAGAAAGACAGTGTGTGTACTTGCAAGGAGACACAATTCCCATTGACTTTGAAAAGAAAGTCATGGTTATTAAAGCATTCCTTCTTCCAGTATTACTCCCAGCTTGCCAGCTCTGTTGCCTGAAAAACAGAGCTGAAAGAACAAGTCTACAGTGCCATCCCAAAGGGGTGGCTTTGCAATAACCTGTATGTTCACAGGAAAAGGAGGACACTGAAGCTCAGAAGTCTCCATTAAGAAAGCTAACTAGCATTTTAGACAAACAACCTCAGTCTCCCCTTGGTCCAGGGACAAGAAACAGCAACCAAGCTTAACTGCATCCCAATACATTTGGAAACCCGTGGGACTAAATAATTTCAGTAGACTGATTACTTTGCAGCAGGCAGTTAATACAAAGAACTTTGTCCACAGAAAACCCAGAGCTCAGATCTTTAATTATCTTTGAACAGACTAGGGCTTTTTTTTAATTGCTAATTAAAGAATAATTAGAATGGCTAGATAGACTGGAATGGACTGGCACATTGACAGAATGGACTATTCTACTTCACTGATGTTCTTGGTAGTGATAAAAGCGTCAAGGAATGATTCAAAATCTCTATTAAATACAAATACAATTACATTCAAATTTAATTGTAAGTAGGCAAATATTTTTTCTATTGAAGTGAAAGGCCAGGTTCATAAGCTGTTCGGTAAGTTGTCAACTCTATTCTGCAATAAAGTCTCCCATTTTTCTCCATTAAAATGGGGAGAAAAATATTCTTTCTGGCAGATAAGGACTCTGAAAAGTTCCAATTGAGATAAACACCAAGTAATTTCATTTAAATGATTGTTGGACCTTGAATTAAAACAGCAGAAAATGATAATGATTTTATTCTTCACCTTTTTTTTCCTTAATAGACATTCTAAAGACAAATCCCATTTTCTGACTGAAAATTGATCTACTGAAACCATCTCATAGCTACAACAGGTAAAATAATGTCAGTTGTTTAAGTGACTGTAAGTAGGAAAGACATCACAAGGTAAGTCACAACTTAACTTTCTTTGGAAAAATCAATGAGAACATGGAAAAGAGAACACCCATCCCATACGCATCTCCTGAATCCCTCCACATGTGACAAAGAAATAGCAAGAGGCAAATACTCTGAGTATCAGCTCATTATTATGAAAGAAAAAAAAACAAAACAAAACAAAAAACAACCCTTACCAAATGGTTCCCAACCGCACTGAGATACATTAGACGACTTTTTGACAGGCTGAATCTGGGCAGCATATTCTTTGTAGGAGTTGGGTTCAACTTCATGTGAAGCAGAGCAATGCTTATGCAGCTCTCCCTGACACAGAAAGGAAATTTGAAAATGGAAAATTCACTTGTAACAATTAATCGCCATACAGCAACAAATTTAACAATTCTAGCTCTATATGAACCTGTGTCAAACCCACTGAAATCAGTAAAATTGTTAGCCACTAGTAATTGCTTGGTGTTTTGCTGGGTGAAGCCACCATTACATGAAAGAGTAATTACGTAGGTAGAAATAACATGCTATAGTGAACTGGTGCTTCTGATACTGCAGAATTTCAAAATTCTTCACTAACATCAAGCTACTTTGCCTGTTGTTACTCATCAGTTACATACAATACAGCCCTGGGTGATTTGATTTGTGTTTGGCAAGTTATACAGGCCAAAGACTAAACTAACAAACCTAGAATTAGACAATATTTTGCCACCAGCTTCACTGGGAACAGATTCCCAAGTGTACAGACAACTATGACGCTCAACAGTACTTGGAACAGTCTTGTAAATGCCAGTAGAATTTTATCATGTTTGACTCATCAGTTATGAGCAACTTTTCTCAAACATATGAATGTAAACCTGTATAAACTTAAATATCTATAGATAGATTAATTCACATGAATTAAGTGTAGGCATAGCTGTTTCAGGTCTTAAGCCCAAAGATTAGGTGTACATGCGATATTCTAGGTGTGGTCTTACTAAAGTTTATCAAGTAAATGTCACTGCATACTAGCTTTATTTGTTTTTCATCTTTTAAACCATTCCAAGTTAAACACTGCCTTTCACAAAAGGAAATACTGAAAAAGATGACTACTTCCGTGTTTGACAAGAATAGAAGGATGTTTAAACAAGGACGCAACCTTGCTTACCTTAACTATACTAATAGGTTTCCTTGACAAATGGAAGCTGGCATACAACAAGAAAGTAAGAGAGAAAATGAAGGCTCTATACCTACAATATATAAAAAAAAAAAAGTATTTGAAAATTATTTTACTCAGTTACTTTTAGCACTAAGTTACATAAAAACATTACACAAGTCACTGGCAATCTTGGAATACTGGAAGACAGCTTTTTTCCATGTTGTCTAACAGCCTGAAGAACCACCCTAGCAGTTACACTGCTTTACAACATCTGCTCTGATCTGGCTTTGGAAGGGAGCTTGGTAGCACAGAGGTACGGGCAGGACAACACGGCAATGCTCTGGAGTCCACAGCGCTGATCTGCGTGGTTTACAGCCTTCCTTTGAGGGCTATTAAAAGGTGATTCAACATTAAACATACTGATAATCAGATTTCACATTTCACTGTCTTGTCTGGTTTTCTGGTACGATTAGGACATAAATGAAGGCTCTGTGAATTGCCAGTTTGGCTATTGGGGGTTATTACTTTTCTTTCCTTCCTGCTATTAGGATTTTGCTTTACGTTTGCCTTCCTCTGTAACAACAGAAATGGCTGATTTCTAGAGATGGACGGAGGGATTGACACTGACTCTGTGTACTTGTCAGTTGGAGCACATGAACATAATTAACCAGCTTTGGGATTGGGAAGGAATTTTCCCTTGTACCTCACTGGCATCCTTGGGTCTTTCTCTGCAGTTCATCAAAATTAAAAGGACATCTCGAACTTCCTGTCACTGCAACTATTAAACAAAGATAACAATCTGATCTATTCTATTCTCTACCTGCAGCACCTTTCAGTTGTTTAAGGAGAGCATTTTGCGGATTTGTGCTTTTAACAATACAGAGATCAGAGTGTATCTGCTGGCTCCTTCTAGCCTTGATCTTAAAATTAACATCTGTAAATAAAAGTACATATATACATACAAAGATCTGATACACAGCCTACTATGGTCCCCAATTTTTGATTAACCTTTTTCAATCTTTTTCTGCCTTAGAAGCTTCTACATAACAAGGGTCTTTTTTTATAGGTCTGGTATATTCACAGAGACATTTAAAAAAAAAAGTGAGTTATCCCATGAGGCCAGTTATTCAACCCCATAACAGAAAGCATCCTCACAAGTGATAAAACTGAAATGACTTTGTCCTTGATGCTCTACTAGAGAAAGTATGTGATAAAATTGCTCAAATGGGAAGTGCTTGGTCTTTCATTTGTTATTTTTTCGTTACTCACACACAATTGACTCAGTATTCTATCTCAGAAAGCACAAGAACTGAAGCTATTCAACTTCCAGGATTAGTTTTCCTACAGCAAAGTTTTTGGTTTTCTTTTGTTTGTTTGTTTTTAGGGGTTTTTTTTGTGTTTGTTTGGGGTTTTAGCTTTTTTTTTTTTAAATATTACAGTAGCAAGAACTAAAACTGTAGTTCTGCAACTTTATATCACACATCCAATTATGGGGGAGAAAATACACTTCTGGTTAAGGAAAGAAAGCTAACCTCGAGGACCCCTCCCACCTAAGAGCTTGAAAATAAAAATCTGAAATTTACCCCTTCAAATACACACCTTGCAAAGAAAAGGACAAAAGGCTTTATCCTCTAGCACACTTACTAGTAAGGGACCGTCTGGGTTCCCCCAGCAAAGTATTTCACTTTTTAAATGTCAACAGTATTTATTTATTATGCAACTGACTACATATTCTTGCTGTATGTATTAAGCAATGAAAAAGCAAAAATAGAGCAAGGCAACGGTATCATCTTCCCTGGACGCAAATTCACATTGTCCAAAACAAAGACCACCACCATACTTCAAGACTTACCACTGATCTCGTGAAAATGAAGTGATGAAGCGAATCCCAGGAGGAAGCTGAGCCATCTACTCTACAGCTGGTATCAAGTTTTCGGCGACACAATTATGTTCTTGTGGCAACGTTATCCGTTCTTCAGAATGTGTAACAAAGATCCTCCCAAAGCAGTAGATGGCAGGCTGTTAACAAACGTGGAAGATACGCTGCCGCACTGATCTCCCTGTAGGCTTTTTTCCTTACACCTTTAGTCACGACGTGGCAAGTTCTTCACTCTGCCTTTGTTAATTGCTGATCTTCAAATAAGAGAAACTGATAAGTAAATGTTCTTATCGAGTTATTCTAATATTTTCTAATCATAACATTTGAATCAGCAATTATCTCTTTCAGAGACAAGTAATTACCATAACTAACCTTCCAGACATCAAAAACATAATGGAGAATTTTAAGCCAATATAAATCGCAGCCTTTTCTGAATTTTATCCTGTATAACCTATTTTGAGAAGTCAGCATAGTATAAAGCAGTGGGGACACAAAGGAAACATGCACTTAAAACACGATCCAAAGCCAGCTGACATCAAAACACTCTGCTTTTGTCCCAGAAAGACTACAAAAAAGCAATTCCCCATCTTGCAGAGATCTATTTTAACGCATCAGAAACATTCATGAGGCTGAAATTTGTTCAAAAATGACTGTAGTGTTTTCAGCCCAGAATAGAGACTCCAGCTTGAGAGTGGGTGCTGCTGAACAATGCTGCCGGCAAGGCTTGACCAGCGCTCCCTCGTCCAGCCCGATTTCCCCATCCCAGTACCAGCGCTGCACAAAGCACCGCATCCTCAGAAAACTCGGAAAAGGAAGGCTGGGGGGGCGAATAGTTTTTTCACCACTTGAGCTCCCCACACCAGTTCATCCAGCACAAGGGAGAAGGCAGGCTCACGTGCGTACGCGACATGCAGGGCAGAGCGAGACTGTGGCAGCATCAATTCGATTTGGTTTAAAAATCTTGTAGAGTTCCTCCTGTTTCTTCAAATTTGCGTCGAAGCCTCTCAACAGAAGAAGATGCACAGTGCCCTTTATTACAGGTACTGCGACAGGAACTAGCGGCATTGTTATTTCGCAGCAAGTCTGAGCTAACTGTTGCGTAAGACGACAAAAGACGACAAAAGGCACTGTCGGCAAAAGGTGTGACTGCAACTACGTGTGGGAGCCGAGCCTCCTCCCGGTGTGCTAACAGCGGAGCCACCCCAGCAGGACACCAAATAACACCCCAGGGTCTGCAACATAACCCCCTACCCTCTTGGTAGCCCTGCTAGCGGGCTTAACGCTAGCACCGGCCGCTGCCATGTTGCTGACGGGAAGCTGGTAGGATACAGAACTAGCTCTCCTGGGAAACAACGGGAGGTGAGCTGAGGAGAAACCTCCTTTGAAGAAAACACACCTGCCAAGACCAAGGGTTTGTCTTAGCCTGGGAATTTTAGAGGCTGCCACAGGGGAGGCAAAGGTGTGAGCCTCTCTCCTCTCATCTTTATTGCCCCATCTTACCACAGAAATGAAAACTATTCCTCCTCAGCCAGCTGAATGACAACACCAAACAGTATCTGCTGGGTCAAAGCCGGCAACTTGAAAGCTTCACTATCCGCACAGGCTTTTACCCCAGGAACGGAGGAAAACTACCACCTCTTCACAGAACAGAGTATCCCACCAAAAGATCAAGGGTCTGCTCCTTTACACCGACACATTTTTGTCATAACTTTCATTTTTCCACAGTGTCCTGGTTCAGCTTGACACCTCCCTCCCCTAGAAGTGAATTGACTTGCTAATCTCGTTTGGCATGTTCCACCCCCTCCCCTGTCCCAACCCTGAAGCAGATAACTGGTTGTGCAATTAATCAGCAAACCCTCTAATCATTGCCACCCAACATGAGTTTCCTACCTCCCCTCAGAGGTTGCAGAGGTTAGGGAAAGCGCAACCCTACACCCTCCTCCCCAGCCCCAGCTGCAGGTCCCCGCCTCCCTCTGTGTCAGACCCTGTAGTCATAGAGCGATGGTTCAGGTGGCTGATCCACCAGAAAACCTGCCCTGAAAAACAGCTGGTCCCATAGAGAAGAGTAACTCACTCTGTGGCCACAAAACTGCTTTGTAGGATGAATCCAAAGCAGGAGGAGCACGCAGGCAGGGAGTAAAGGTGGGACTGCCCCTTAGAGCCACGGCTGGCTAGTGAGCTCAGCTGAACTCTAATTTCAAACCAACAACTGCTTGTCAGTAATTTCACGTTTGGTTGAAATGAGCCATGGATAGCTCCAGTGGGAGAAGAAAGGTAATAACCGGTAGGCACAAGCAGCCCAGAGGAGAAGTAAACTTTCCTTCCAGCAGTAACAGATCTGTTTCAGGGTGATCCCGAACCCCATCTCTCTCACAGTTATCCCGAACACCGGAACCGTTATTTAACTGACCCCACTTTAAGTGAGATGACAGAAATATCTACTGGGGAAAAAACTGAGAGGCTGGCAAAGAACAAAATCTGAGGTCACAAACCTCTTTAAACGGTTCCCTTTAAATGTAATGGGACAAGGTGACTGTCACCACAGAAAAGTAATTGTTTAGCAGGTTACTATTTAACAGCTTCCACGTAAGCAGGAAAAGATTCCACGCACCTTACAAAAAGGTTTCAATGCTAAGGGGTCACACAAGGTTGCACATCTGTGCACCTGCTGCACAGATCATGCCCGCACCACCTCCTAACAGCGCATCCTGGCTGTAAATCCAGAGTCACAAGGCCCTAGCAAAGACGCCCGGACTATCAGCCCCATTTAGAGAACTGCACCCTAATTGTACTTGACAGGGGCTGATTTCATTTTATCTGCTGCAGACAGAGAGACCCGGGTTCTCATTTACTCGTCAACAGTTTATCTCTGTCCCCATATATCCGTAAGTTCCTCTGACATTCATGTGCTTTTAATGAACAAATAAAACTTCCCCCACAAAAGCAAAGAAACTTGTGGCAACAAAACTTGCGGTAACAGGTTATAAAGACTGCATCCTGCTGGAGATTAAACCAGATTTTAAAACCAAGCTATTTCTCAGAAATGACATTAACAGGCTGCAATGCAAAACCGGCAGTTTACCAACGCATCCTTTATATTTCCGTTTTACTAACGAAGCCCATGGACAGGCTCCACAATTCAATCACTCAAACTGGTTTTCTGTTCTTTCATTTTCAGCAACTGTTTTACCTAACGATGAAAACAAATACCTTCACTTCCTCCTTGCACTGGCACCGTATAAAGCATTATTCCGACACTTACTTTGAATCCGATATTTACCCTCCAGACTTTCTATTGCTTCTTCAGGCTTCCCACTGCACTGGCTGAAACATAGCTCCCTCCCTCTCTCAGGCAAATACGGTCATGTACCACTGCGAAGCCTGCAAACCTGGCCTCGGCTGTGCCCTGTGCTGGAGGGACAAGAGCGAAGCTCCTGCCTGGCCCCTGCCCCTTGCGTGCAAGCTGCCCTGGCGGGCAAGACGTTAATTCCGTGTGTGCAGAGACAGTGGGTAACGCCAAGTCCTCATCTGGGCGTCCTTCAGGACTCCGAGGGCCTTCAGGCACACGCAGAGCAAATGCGTATTGTGCTTAGCGCCCAACAGCTCAGCACCTGAGCCATAAACTGCCAAATCCGTCCGCTTTGGAACTTCAATGGATATTAGTCCTTCCAGTTAATACAGAACGCGGAAAACACTTCATCCTGGCTTAACAACAGGCGACAAGAGTCCCTGTGAATACCCCGTGCAGCCGCCCCTGCGTCCCGGGACCCTGCGCCAACACCGGGGGCGGCCGCCCAGCCTCCCCAAATGTCGGGCCAGGCCCCCGGAACAATCCTCCCCGGGTCCGGGGCCCGACTCCGCCGGCTGGGGCGGGGGAAGGGGGGAGGGGGGTCTCACAGCAAGCCCAGCCTCGAAGGACGAATAAGGGGGAAAGCA
>VZTL01013455.1:42532-99875 GCA_013400535.1 Scopus umbretta
CCCCGGCGGGTGTGCACAGGCGCTTCACTGCAGCACTGCCGGCTGCCCGCCTGGAATATCGCGAAGGTACTTTCTGGTGCCAAAACCGCAAACGTTAAAGAGCTCAGGCACCAGGCCATCTGAAAACTGACGGGAAAAGTCGGTGGCGCTTCTTTGAAACAGAAAGAAATGATTTTATTTGCCTTCTGGTTTCCTGATCCTGCAGTGCTTTTTCATTTTCAGCAACCGTACGTATTTCAAAGCTTAGTTATCTAAACGCGTACTTTCAGCTGCAGGTGTATTTCTGTATCGTGACCGGTGCGGGTAACCCTACGCTGTTTATTTCATCCAAACCTGAACAGCTGCTAACAGTTATCCTGTGCAGGTTTTAATTTATCTGTGTAGCTGCTTGTCCCAGGTAGAGTATCACCTGCCTGGTACAAGCAACCCACATAAGGCACTCGATAAAATGTTCAGGTTTATTTTGTCTCTTCCCTCTCTTCTCGCACTGCCTACGCCGGTAATTCCAATAAAAGAAACGCTTTGACTCCCAGCGTGATATTACTTGGGCCCCACGTTTCAAACACTTGAGACAAGTGCTTGGCTTTGCTCCACGATCCTAGTGGCATCTTTCCTTCACTTTCTCCCAGTCAATAAACGAGCCCTTCTCCCTTACAGTCAGATTTGCAGAACCAGGGTCTCAGAGTTGCACCAGGCCGTTGCGGTACAGATGGGTGTTGCACAGCCTGCTGCTGTTAAGCTTGCTGCTGGCAGATGTTGATTCCTCCTCAGGCTCTCATCCTTCTAGCGGAGATTCGTAAGTAGTGAATCAGAGGTTAAAAAAAACAAAAGTCCTCACATCATCTCCCCAAACGCAACAGAGTTCCTCCCTGAAAAGCTAACGCACTGCTCTTGATTAGCATTGATCCTTGCTTCTAAGGAGATGATTTTGGCTCTCAGATAAAAGCAAAAGCTGCTACTCCGCATCAAAAGGTCTCACAGTAGCACAGCTTTTACAGAACTGTCATGCAGTGTAAGACAAACCACACTTTCATCCAGTGTCTCGGGGGAAGGACAGTGGGTAGGTGCTTTTCGACCGTACAGTCCCATGTCCCTTGTGAACGCTAAAGAGAAATCTTCTGCTCCAAACCCCACCAGCTCAGCTGAAGTGGCTGACACCCTGGGCAGTAGGGCTAAGTTTAAGACTCTTAACACTTGGAGGTGGTGCATCAACAGGCACGTCCCAGAGCCGCTCTTGGATTTAGTTTGAGAATAACATTGATAACACAGGGATGTTTTCAGTTGTTGCTAAGCAGTGCTGACACCAGTCAAGGACTCTTCAGCTTCCCCTGCTCTGCCAGGGGCACAAGAAGCTGGGAGGGGGCACAGCCAGGACAGCTGACCCAACCTGGCCACAGGGCTATTCCATACCATATGGCGTCACGCTCAGTATAGAAACTGGGGGAGTTGGCCAGGGGGCAGCGATCGCTGCTCGGGGACGGGCTGGGCATCGGTCAGCGGGTGGTGAGCAATTGCATTGTGCATCACTTGTTTTGTATACTATTATTATTATTATTATTACTACTACTACTACTACTACTACTGTTTTACTTTATTTCAGTTATTAAACTGTTCTTATCTCAACCCACGAGTTTTCTCCCTTTTACTCTTCCAATTCTCCCCCCCATCCCACCAGGGCAGGGGGTGTGAGCGAGTGGCTGTGTGGTGCTTAGCTGCGGGCTGGGCTTAAACCACGACAGTCTCTTTACAGCAGAACAGGGCAGACCCACCACAGTGCATTTGTTTGTATATGTGATTAGCCATCCCAAATTATCACAACAACTATCATCATCATGCAGGATCCTCATATTTTTTAAATTGACGTTGACTTGCCCCTTTTTAAGTTCCTTAAAAAGTTTAACCTTGCTTGAGTATCTTGCCATCTTCAGTTACAAGCAACTTGCAAAAAAGCACGAGCAAAACAGCCACAAAACCCCCTGATATTTTTCCTACTTAAAGTCGAAAGTGCATCTCCCATTAAAATAAAGGTCCTTCCTAATCCATTCCTCTAGCGTCACTGAAACCTGCCGGCTGCCACACTTGGCACAGCTGCTCTCTCTGCGATGCCGCTGCTGGCCACCAGCAGCTCCAGTTGCCAGAAGCCATCAAATTAAGTAAGAACGCAGAGAGGAGGAGCAGCCTGAGCTTGTGCTGCTGGTTGCACAACGGCCTGCCGGTTACCAGAGTATCAAAGGAGGGCCAGAGGCCCATCGGGGATAAAAAGGGGTCGACAGCTAGGAGTAAATGGTTAAAAAACAGAACACAAAACCCCGTTTTTAAAAATAACATAGGTAATATAGAGCCTCACAGAGAAGAATGGAAAGGACATTTTGCCAGTTCCTGTCTAGGAGGAAATACAAATGAAGGATATGGCCCAGTAAATGGTTGTATTGGGTAGCGAGCGTGGCAGCAGCTTGGCTTTCTAAGCCCCTGGCAATGTTCAGGGCAGAGGAAATAGAAAAGGGCGTGTTCTTGCCTGCAAAACCAAACAGAAGTAAGATGTGTCAGCTGACAGATGCTGACAGACGCTTCTGCTGACACTTCTCTTGGAAAAGACCATGTCCTGGGTGACAGTTGAATTTTACTTCCACTGAACAAGAGTGGTGCTCTTAACTCCTCAAGTCCTGACGCAGGGAAACACTTTGAGGTCAGTGGATGTCAGCATAGTCTTTCCCTTGCTGAATAGGTGATGCTGGCTGAACAGAGGCCTGAATGCAGACTGTTGCACACTTGAGCTGATTAACGTGTTTATTTTCTTTCCAGTAAATGGCACAAGTATATTTTCTGATTCATAATTGCACAGATGGAAAGGGCTAATCTGTTTAGCCACTGAGTGATCTCTTTGTCTTAGGGGATCAGAAAAGTTCATAACTTATTTACATAATAATGGGTTGTTAAATAGTATTTTACTAGATAAAAATCGATATTTACTGAGACTTTATTCCACACGAGCAACTGGATTCTCAAGACTAATATAATCCTGGCTTTTAGTTGCCTTTATTAGTTTTACATGCTTTGTTTTCCCAACAGAGCAGCTGGGATGTTGTATAAGCAATTCACATCAACACTGGGTGCAATCCAAATATAACCTGCCATTGAGCTTTGGCAGACAAAAAAAAAAAAAATAAAAATAAAATCCAAAAGAGCTAAAAAAGAAGGAGACTGCGAAGGATATGCCCATATGGCTGAGAGTAGACAAGTATAGCTCTGCTGCGGCCACACTCAGAAAGGGCTGGAAGTAAGCCAGGTCTGGTCTGGAAGCTATGTAGATGTGTTAGCACAGTATGTCCCGCCTGCTGATGAGAAATTTCAGCTCCAGCACAGCACCGCACCAATATGGCTACATAGTTTCCAGTCGGGTACTTTCATCGGATCTAGCTTGCCAGAAAGCCGGTCAGAATCACTAGTTGGTATCTTTAGGAAAAGAGACCAGCAGACAAGACCACCGTGCCAGCGCAGCCCTTTCCCCAGCCAGAGCAGGATGGTCCCTGAGTACTACAGGTGTTGTGGTTTAACCTCAATCAGCAACCAAGCACCACACAGCCGCTCGCTCACCCTCCCCCCGAGCCGGTGGGATGGGGGAGAGAATCAGGAAAAAAACCCTAAAACCCGTGGGTCGAGATGAAGGCAGTTTAATGGGATAGTAGAGAAAGAGTAATGATAAAAGAATATACAAAACAAGTGATGCACAATGCAATTGCTCACCACCTGCTGACCGATGCCCAGCCTGTCTCCAAACAGCGATCGCTGCCCCCTGGCCAGCTACCCCCAGTTTCTATACTGAGCGTGACGCCATATGGTATGGAATAGCCCTGTGGCCAGGTTGGGTCAGCTGTCCTGGCTGTGCCCCCTCCCAGCTTCTTGTGCCCCTGGCAGAGCAGGGGAAGCTGAAAAGCCCTTGACTAGTGTAAACGCTACTGAGCAACAACTTGTTCTCATCCTAAATCCAAAACACAGCACTATGCCAGCTACTAGGAAGAAAATGAACTCTGAATTAAGCTGAAACCAGGACAACAGGCTACTTATGAAGAAAAAAACCTGTAGTAAGTGGAACAGGGAGGTGGTGGGGCAGTAAAACTACATAAAGATAGATATTGCTATGACTGCAGGAGACATATAGGAATAACGGTGTTTATTTGAACCCTGAGAGTTGCCTATCAGTCTTATCTTCCATTCAGAAAACAGATCGAGGGAGCTGACAGTATGCTCCTCTGACTCTCCCCAAGGCTTTCCAGAGGGCTGGAGAGTGGGGCTGTTAAACCACCTTGTGCCATCTAAGGAAAGGTTTGTAAAAAAAAAACGTTCATAGGAACAGTG
This sequence comes from Scopus umbretta, assembly GCA_013400535.1. Lineage (NCBI taxonomy): Eukaryota > Metazoa > Chordata > Aves > Pelecaniformes > Scopidae > Scopus > Scopus umbretta. The sequence goes on from VZTL01013455.1 coordinate 46,889, forward strand.
GTGTCTATTGGGGTAGGATCTGCTGGAGGGAGTCCTGGGCAGAGCTGCTGCCCGTGACCCGTTGCTACAGGGATCGGTGGCCCCTGTAGCTAGGTTGGAGGTTCCCTGGTTAGAGACCCAGGTCAGCTCTCATACCTTCAGCCACCTGCTTGCAGAAAAATGAACAAGAATGTACTGAGAAGGCAGAATTAAAAAAAAAAAAACAAAAAACAAAAAAACAAAAAACAAACCACAACCAAGCTGTATTATTATAAATCGAATCTGTAAAACAATATATAGACCATCTTTTATTACAAAAGAAGAACATCTATTTTGAGGAACAGATCTTGAAGAATTCAATTTTGCTTCCAGCAGGAAATGGGAGAGTTTCTCTCGTTACTTTACTCTTATTTCTACTCTTCTTAAATTGCCTGGAGAGCTGAGTGGAAGTGCAAGAAATGGCTACAGAAACAATTGCTGGGGAGTAAACAGATTGAAATAGGCAGGTAGACTACTGATAGATTTCATTTCTCCACGCTTGCCGACTTGATCACTGGAAGGTAGTTGTACAAGAAGGGAGGCCTGAGGCATATTTTAATAGAAATCAAATACCAGAACAGTTACAAATACCATGGTAAAATAGAAAACAGACCGCAACAGAGAGCTTGCACTGAAGCAATTGCCTTGCAAGTCATGTATACGAAGATGAAGCACAAGGTATTCAAGCTGACAGGAATGAGGAGGCAGCAGATTAGTCCCATCTATCTCAATCATTTCATTCTTCTCTATTGAATTCTTTCTGAGTTACCAGGTTAGGATTTCAGATGGTATGGACAAAAGGATTGGGCCGCTTTAGCTTTATGTCATTACAAGCTATGCCTAAATAAAGAAGCTTAGGTTTGGGGTTTTGCTGCTTATTTAATGAAACAAAACCCACTTCCAGAGAGAAGTAGAGAGAAATGTAATAGAAACATGGCTTTATTCTTATACTGACCGTAAGATATTTTTTCATCCCATGAATGCCAACTGCTTTTCTAGAGCAGAGAGCTCCCAGAGGGCAGGAATGCCCAAGTGCACCCAGCACAAATTAAGAACTGGCCCTTTGGTGGAAAAGGAAAAAGAAGAGAATAAGGATGATTTCAGCCCTTCTTTAAATAGTAACATACTTGAAGCTTAACTTTAATCTGCCATTGAAACACACCCAAATGCAACTGAACGACCAGAAACTGCAAAATATCTCCTCGCCGTCATTAATTATATGCATCCGTATAAGCGGCAGTTGTCCTCACAAGATGGTTTCTAGGTATAGAAAATTTTAAATGATGCCTCTCACATATAGGTCAAACCGTGTGTGATCCCGACACACAGACGTTTGTGCTAACTGCCATTTCTAGGTTCAGGGCAGTTTAAATTTTGTAAAGAAATTGTTCTTGTCTGTTTCCCGAGAAAAAGAACTGTTCTTCCTTCAGCCCCTGTCCTCCTTCAGGACTCTGACACAATAGGTGGAGTTTGTGATCATTAGGGAGAGTGTCTCCGACGGCTTGTCACTGCGTCCTGTTTGTGTCACAGCTGTCCCCTGGGCTACATGAACTTTGAAGCCAAAAGACACATCCGGTTATTTTTGTCATCAAGTGTAACAGGGAGCACGTCTATATGCATCACAAACATATTTTCCCTTACAACCCTGAGCCACAGTGTCTGCTTGGAATTAACATGCCACTCACAGACTAAGTAACCAGTTTTATAATTAGAGACATTACCTTATTGTAGGTAAAATAATTTAGCCATCCTTAGGTGAAAGAAGAAACTGAGGCAGCATCAAGGGTGAGAAAGGAGGAAATGCACAGACTATGCTTCACATAACATGCACTCATATCCAGTTCTGCAGGAGATAAGCCATCAGAGCAGTAGTTTGCGTACTCTGCAGTTACTTATTAACAGCACAGCCATTATGCAAATTAGGCTTCCCTAGTCAAATACTGGAGATGTTCAGGAAAGAGAAATAACCATACAATTTTGAGTTAATAAATATAAAGCTTCTTAAAGCTCTGCCAGCTAACAAAATTTAATTTTGGTGTTCTTAAATGTTTCAACAGAAAGCACTCTCAGATTAATAGTTGGGTGTTAACTTGGAAGCCCAAACGCTTCCTAAGAACTAAGGACACGATGGTATTTAGCAATAGTTCTCTTTCGTTTTCGTCTTTGCCCAACTGGAAACAAAAAGACACATATGCCATGTAAGTGACACACCTTAATAAATAGATACTATATATTATGTAAATACTGGTTATTTAGATTCTATCTATGAAAACTGAGCAAATTACCGCAATATGTGGTGTATCTTTGTATAGAGATGACACTGGTTTTCTTCTGGTTTGGGTGGTAAAGCTTTGACCTAGGGTATAAAGTGACCTCCACCACGTTTTCCAGCTTCTTGCCACTCCTTTGGCTGCCTACCTCAGAAGCGTCACCTCCTCCGCCCAGTGCTTAGTTAGCTAACTGCTTTTCACTACACAGATCCTCACTCGCTCCTCCCGTGAAACCTCGGCCATTAATTACTGCGCAAAGTGGTAGTGAGGTGATTTGCCTGACTTCTGTATCACCGGCAGCCCCCCGAGTCCTGCCAAGCTCCTGCAAGCGCTATGCAGCCACTGCTTCGTTGCTGTTTGGGGTATTATTACTGATTACTAGGGACGAAGGGTGGCTGTGACGTACTATCCTCTCTCCTTTTCCTTGTGAGCTACTCTCTTCCAATCTTCTTGGCCTTTTTGGGAAAGGAGAGCCTTTCTTTTGCCTCCCTGCATTGATTTAGCTGTAATTGTATTAGCACAGGAGGCTCTCAACTGGCTGAGGTGACTGAACTTGTCATCAGAGTTATGTAGATCACTGCTGAGGCCAACTGAGTAGAGGGGTTTGGAGAAAAGTCAGCATACAGAGAATTTCCTACATATTAAGGTCATTAAAAGTCAGCATACAGAGAATTTCCTAGATATTAAGGTCATTAAGAATGGTAGTTACTAAAAGGAGAAAAAAAATAGTGGAAGTAAAATAATTGTATGTGTACAAGCAGAAGATGCTTCAGTGATGTAAAAGACCGGACCGACTCATCATTCTGCTATCTCACTAGTAACTCTGTTGGAAGTGCACAGTGCCCCTGTCACCATAGCAGTTAGTGCAATTTAGAAAAAATAACAGGAGAGATAACTTGCACTCCCTTCATTCGTTTCTGCAGAAACACAGGATTTTTCAGGCTAGATCACACAGTTGTTTGATGACTTCCAATGCCTAAGCTCTAGCAGTGATTGGCACCAGAGCTAATATTCCCCGCCTCTGTGCCGACCCCCAAATTACCCATACGGACCGTTCTGCTGTGCTTTGCGTAGAAAACAAGGGAATCTCATCAGAGCGCCCCAAAACACAGAGCCTGACCGCTAGCAGTACGACAGCGCCCCAGGCATGCCGGTGACAGCTAAAGCACGTTTCTGTGATGCCTCTCCATGAGTACACGTGGGTCCTCCGTCTCTAACCGCCCCATGGACGTGCGCCATCAAGCTAGCTGTGGGAATCCTGTGGGATTTCAGAGGCTGGAGCTGAATGCCGTTGGACTTCTGGCTTCAATTTAAAGAGTGTACTGCATTCCCAGTGGGATTCACCCGGCAGCGTGGGGGGAAACGTCTGGTCTGTTGAGCGGGTGAATGAGGCTCCTCAGGCTGGAACTGTTAAGACACAAACCAAAAAGATAAGATCCGTGGACTGGAATTTCTGAAGATAATTAAACCTGACANAGGAGAAGGGTGAACGTTACCGGTCACGGGGCCTTAGACACTGTCTGCCGAGCCCGGGGGAGCTGCCGGGGCGCTTCTGGCGCGGGCAGGGGAGTTTCGGAAGTGGGGCTGGAGCGTTTCGGTTGGGACCTGCCTAGCTTTCTCCACGGGGTGCAAACAAGTCATCCACGCTTTCCAGTGGCGTGTCAGGAAGGGAGGAAAGCCTCTGGGAGCCAGGATCTGACGGAGGTGTCTGCATAAGCAGTACATCCGTGGGCCAGGTGCTCCCGCAGTCGCTGATTCAAGCCGAATTGGAGCAGCTTGGAGCAAACACCCGTTTTCCTCTGTCTAATGAGGTTAGAGTCAGTCAGGTCTAGCCCTCTTCAACAATGTTTTTGTTTTTTTTTTTTCCCCCCACATTTGATCAGGAGTATGATGGTGAACGCAATTCAAAAGGTGAGCGGCATGGACGTGGGAAAGCACATCTGCCCAATGGTGATACGTATGATGGAGAATATGAACATGGTTTTAGAAGTGGATGGGTAAGACAGTGACAGAAGACAGTGGTTGTGCCTATGTTTCAGCAGTTCTGTTTGTCTGGGCACTATATGGAAACAAGAGTGAGAACTGACAGGTATTTTATCTATCCCAAATGTGTTTCAGGGGACCTACAGATTTAGAAATGGTGCTTGCTACACCGGNGGAATTTTGGAAAAAAAATAAACCCGAAAAAAAAAAAAAAAAAAAATGTCGTTTACAGGCTGAACCGGCCAAACTACTGGGAGCTCTGAGGGGCTTCGGGTCTCATCTCAAATGTCACCGGCCTGTTTCACGACGCTCAAGGTGCCGACGGGGAAAAGCGAAGCGCGAGAAGCAAGAAGGGAGACGGGGGCCGGGGGGAAGGCGGCGTCCCACACCCCCGAGCGCTGATTAACACGGCAGTCCTCTGACGGCTGGTGCGCCTCCTCCCAGGCCTTCCGCGCCGAGGAGGGCCACCGGGCAGCCCGGGCAGCCTGCGGGGGNCTGCCTAGCTTGCTCCACGGGGTGCAAACAAGTCATCCACGCTTTCCAGTGGCGTGTCAGGAAGGGAGGAAAGCCTCTGGGAGCCAGGATCTGACGGAGGTGTCTGCATAAGCAGTACATCCGTGGGCCAGGTGCTCCCGCAGTCGCTGATTCAAGCCGAATTGGAGCAGCTTGGAGCAAACACCCGTTTTCCTCTGTCTAATGAGGTTAGAGTCAGTCAGGTCTAGCCCTCTTCAACAATGTTTTTGTTTTTTTTTTTTCCCCCCACATTTGATCAGGAGTATGATGGTGAACGCAATTCAAAAGGTGAGCGGCATGGACGTGGGAAAGCACATCTGCCCAATGGTGATACGTATGATGGAGAATATGAACATGGTTTTAGAAGTGGATGGGTAAGACAGTGACAGAAGACAGTGGTTGTGCCTATGTTTCAGCAGTTCTGTTTGTCTGGGCACTATATGGAAACAAGAGTGAGAACTGACAGGTATTTTATCTATCCCAAATGTGTTTCAGGGGACCTACAGATTTAGAAATGGTGCTTGCTACACCGGAGAATATCTTCAAAACAAAAAGCATGGCCAGGGTATTTTTTTTTATCCAGATGGATCAAAATATGAAGGTAAAACACCGAATACAGTTGCAAGCATTTCTGTAACTGAAAGGACACATTCCCCCCTCATCACCACCTCCCATCCCCCCAAATGCAAGGAGATAGTCAATTGGAGAATGTATTATTTTAAGAAGATAAATTTGCTATGAAATGTTTTCCTTTTATTAATTTTTTTTTTATTACAAGCTCTGAGAAGTGTGGGGTCTATTTATGGGGTTTTATGTTGATTATTAGAAGTGTGGTATTTAGTAGTGGTGGAAGAGAGTATAGTTAATTTCTGAATGATGCTTAGAAATAAAGTATTTTAGGACTTTATTAGGTCCACCCTTAAAAAATAGCCTACCAATTAGAGCACTTACTTAGGGGTTGGAATGCCTCTGAATTTTAAAGTTGAAACTCGCATTGTTTCTCTTCTTCTAGGAGAGTACCCAAAACACTCAATATCAGTTAGGCTTCAAGGGACGATATTCCACCACCACCCCGCTTCCTTTCTAAGCTAGGCAAGAAAGAACATTCACATTGTGAGGGCTAGAAGCAGAGAGCAAAAAAAGTAGCCCCATCTTGCCTTATGGGAGCATATGCACCTGTGATTTTTTTTTTTTTTAATTTCTTTTAAGTTTGAGTAGAAGAGTAATTAAGACACACAATCTAGCATCCTTTTGAACATATAAGCCCCCTGACTGACAGGACAATTTTAGCAAATGAGTCAAGCTAAAGTAGTCCCTCTTTTTATTTGAGTGGAAATGTCACATTATTTGATGCAACTGTAATACTTTACCAAATTTAAAGATAGGAGCAGGATGTTACATGGCTTCTTGTGTTCATAATGATAACGGAGAGTGATAATGGAGACAGACCATGACAGACAAAATGAAAGGCAGGTCAGGCAGCTGCATAAACGTGTGGAGAGGGACAGACAGAACAAAAAAGAGCAAAGGCTTAGAGTAAGGAATGATGTAAGGAATGGCAAGGAATCCCAACAATGTCATAGCTTTCTTTTCCTTCTCTAATAATTCATGTATGATAACTTTACAAACTGACCATGTCTCACTCTGTGTTTATCGTATTCTCACTGAAGGAGACTGGGTGAATGACCAGAGACACGGCTACGGAGAGTATACGTATGCAAATGGAGACACCTATACTGGAGAATGGTTTAACCACAATAGGTTTGTTTCATTCTTACAGTGATGTTTCAAGTCACCCAATGTCATTAAAATGCAAAGGTTATTTTCAAAGCGTGGCTGACTGCAGCAAATCAAGTGCTACTGGATGACCTTGGCAATTTAATCCAACTTGAGTCATTTCAGCTACTTAAATAATACAGTTTTAATACTTTAAATATAACAACATCCTACATTCCTAATATTCAGTAATATAAAGCAAAATTATTATTTTCTCCTTAGGCATGGGCAAGGTACATATGTCTATAAAGACACAGGATCAAAGTATGTTGGTGGCTGGGTAAATGGAAACCAGGAAGGAGAAGCTGAACTTATCCACCTAAACCATAGATTTAAGGGCAAGTTTTTGAATGGAAATGTAAGTGTGCTGGAAAACTCTCTTCATCTGAACAGTTAGCATGAAATTGCCTTAATATGATCTGTTTCCACTGAAGAAGCTAGGTTCCTGATCTTTTGCAGTATTTCTTGTACCACAAATGTAACATATGAAACTGAATTAATCTTTAGGACAGAATGCCAAGTTTCTCTGCAACTTTGCTTTCAAACTATCTTGTTATTGAACGCTGTATGAATTTTGTAGTAAAGCGTATTTTACATTTATATGCTTAGAATGTACTAACTTTATCGTTCTCCTGACTTTTTTGTATCTTTGTGCAGCCTGTAGGTCGTGGCAAATACGTCTTTGATATTGGATGTGAACAGCATGGTGAATACATACAATCGGAGCAGGTAAAAGAAATAGTGCAAATTATACTGAATACCAGAGAACTCAGTAAATCAAATCTATTGTCCAGTAATTGATAAAATGCCTTATAGATACTGATGTTAAAGTAGATGTAACCAGTCAAAGAAGGGTAGAAACTCATGCATTCTTAAGAACTAAATGAGGTTTCATTTTACTTTTTTCTTTAGCTTCTCTACTGTGTAAGCTTTGACAAGTACAAGTGTGATTTTTGCACTACTTGCAAACAGGAGTCCTTTCTGCTTAAATTTAGAAGAATTCAGGACCTTCACAAAACCACAGAAGAATGTAGATGTATTTTTCCATATATTTAGCCTGTATTACACTCTGTCCTGAACACCAGAAAACAATGAAAAATATTTCTTCTTACATTTCTGAATTGCTTGACACTATGTGTACAAATGGTAATCTCCAGCAGATTCGTGTTTTGGAATTATGGCCCATAGTTGTCCTGGTCCTGTGAGGAGCTTAATATCCACAGCTCCTAATAATTATAGGGAGCAGCTGGGATCAGGGCTTGTTTTTCCTTCTCTTTCCTGCATGAATGTTTTGAAACATTTCCTATTAATATGGTGCAAAATAGCTATAGAAATAAGAAATATATCTTTATATTATTGTTTCAATTTCAAGAAAATATACCACATTTTAGCGTAACAGTTTGCTACCTGTGTTGTCTGACACATTAGTTCCCGTAACACACTCTTTGGAAATTCTCCAACGCAGCAATTGTTTCTCAAGATAAGGACAAAATAATAATAATAAAAAATTCCTGTCATTAGTGATAGAGATTTGCAAAACATGGAGACTGTTTTGTTTTTTTGGCAAAAAGCAAGAGATCTTCAAATTAAGTATCAGATTCATATGACTATCCAAAGTGATGTGTATCTAGTATCCTCAGTTCAGTTGGGAATTGTTGGATGTGCTGATTTGGAAATATTAGGCCATTGATGTGGGAGTTTAAACATGAATTTAAGAACCCAAGGTTAAGCACTTGACTTCTGAAAATCATTGCTCTCAGTGTTGTGGTAAAAGACTATACAAACCAAGTGATGCACAGTTGTAATTGCTCACCACTCACTGACTGATGCCAGCCCATCCCCACACAGCAATCACTGTCCCCTGGCCAACTCCCCCCAGTTTCTATACTGAGCGTGATGCCGTATGGTATGGAATAGCCCTGTGGCCAGTTGGGGTCAGCTGTCCTGGCTGTGCTCCCTCCCAGCTTCTTGTGCCCCTGGCAGAGCAGGGGAAGCTGAAAATGGCCTTGACATAGTGTAAGCACTGCTTAGCAACAACTAAACCATCAGCGTGTTATCAGCATTGTTCTCATACTAAGTCCAAAACACAGCACTATGCCAGCTACTAGGAAGAAAATTAACTCCGAATGAAGCTGAAACCAGGACACTCAGGAACAATAATTTTCTCTCATGTGAATGCCGTAGTGACTGTAAAGCAAGGGACAGTGCTGTCACTAAAGTAAGATTAAATTTTGCCTCTTTGCTTTAGTTGAAGTAATTGCAGAACAAGGCCTACTTAAAAAATTAAAAGAAATTGCAATACAGATAATGATAATGATAATGATTCCATTGCTAAGGCTCCTTCATATTTGGGGAAAAAAAAACGAACATGATTTTTTTAAATAACAAAAAATCTTCAAATTTCAAAAACATAAGCTTTGAGCCGTACCTTACTGCTCCTGAGATCCATTCCAAGGTCTTCCCTAAGCAGAGACTGAAGCAGAAAGAGCTGTTCTGCCACTCTGTTCCTGTGTGAGAGAGACTGTGTAACATCTACCAGGCAGAGCATCAGGTCTTATTTGCCACTGTTATCCTGTAGACAGGCATAGAAGATGAGACATCATTGATGGGCCCCTCAGAGCTGTTCTGTTTAAGGGAGAGACAAAACTTTTACCTTAAAGAAAGCAAGCTGGCAAGCAATGATCATGAGTAATAGTCAACTGACTTCATCAAGGTTCAAAGTGTAGTGCTCTTCCAAGATTTGGGGCTGCTGAAGTTCCTCCACCTGTAAATACTTTAAAAGGCCACGTCATTGCTGTTGTGAGTCCAGATAAAGAGGTTTTAGTTCACAAAACCAACATTTTAGTTACTGCCTTAATACCTGTAAGATGAGAAGCTGGATTTCATGAGTTGTCTTCTAGGATAAAGGAGAAGGAGAAGAAGAGGAGGAACCCTCATTACTTGTTGCACCGAAATGGAAAGCATCAGAAATTACCAAATTAACACTCTGGACACCCCATGGGGAAAACCCACCTTCTCCCAGAGAAGCCTCCCTAGTGGTGGCAGCAGCAGCAGAAGCTGTGAAAGAAAGAGCAGCAGCAGCAGTAACTGAAGAAGAGAAAATGCCGTCAATTGCAGGTTTGTTCTGCTGGACAGCTGGAAACTCCATGCTTTGACTATCCCCTGAAACCGTGTTTTTCAGGTTTAATATCAAGTGGTGTGAGAGGTTTTTTTGGGGGTTTGAGGTTTTTTCCCCCTCCTATAATTTATGACATATTTAATGTTAGGAAATTCCAAGCCCCTTCAGAAACTGAGATAGATAGATATAGAGAGATATGTATGTGTATATATATATCTATGTCTGGTTTGTCTCACATAGCATAATGAGATACAACTGTCTTGGGAAGCCTGTGAATCATTTTAGTCTATATCATGGCCTGTTATACAAACTTGATTATAAACAGTTACAGAAGATTTTGTGGGATTTCTCATGTGAGTAAAGACATGTTGTTGTAAAGACTTCAGTAGCAGTTATTAGCTACTGCATGAAAACAATGGCTGAGTGCAAATTTGTAAAAATTAATTTTCTCTGGTATTTCTAATTTCTCATATTTCAGTCACTGATGAGTCTGCTGAGGGTAGGGATGATGAGCCTTCTCTTCATGAAATATCCAGTGAAGTTTTTAGCCCAGCAGGGGGTGCAGGAGAGGAAGATGAGGAAAGCAGAGAGGAAGAAGAGAACAAAGATCAGGAGCATCAAGGTGAGGAATGGGGCATGCGTGCTCATTCTTCAATTAGCAGTCAGGGTTTGCAATGATGTATGTCAATCAGCTGAAGTCATGCTGCTGCTGAGAGGTCCATTATCAAGCTGAAGAGACCATGGGAATCTCCACCTTTCATAAGGGGGGGCAGTCCTCTATAGAAGTAAACTGGTTTTGAGTGGTCAAGTTCATATAGCGTAACAGTACAAATTAGAAGTGACACTTCTGTGCAGCATTATCTATGCATGTACAGTTGGTAGCACTTGCAGAGCTGAATTTGTAAGTGATTGCATTTGCAAACTTTTTTTTGGTACAAAAATAAGAGAGAAGATTTCAGACCTTGGGAAATTCAGGGGGTCTTGAGCACTCCACTTTTCTTTTGTGAATGGAACTCTATTCTTATTCTCTCACTGCAGTTAAAAAGCAGGAAAAACAAATCTGGTGAAACAAATTTTAGGTATTGTTATGCATTATGGTTTGAACAATCTCCGATTGACTTGTTTCTCTTACAAACCAAAAGTATTTGGAATTCAGATGCTCAGGTTTTCTTCCAGGCAGTTCAGAAGCCCGTTTTAAACACAAAATTACTAAGAAGCAACAAAAGGATGTATCTATGTTTACTCCTATTTAGCCTGTAGGCCTCCACCCAATTGTGTTGTTTGTATTTAGTGTTAACATTTACAAGCTTACATATCAGATGTGTATAAACATAAGATAAATTTGTCCATTTGTAATTAGTTCATTTTACAAAGCAAAGCACTATCCGTAGGGATCAGAAAGACTATTAAACAGTGCGAAAATGCCTGGAGGTATACACTAAACATTTAGGTCAGCTCTTGGAATTTTCATAGTTTATTTGCTCTCTTTTTCTTTACCCATTACCTCTGAAGGTGCACTCCTGCTTCAGGGCAGACTAGCCAGCTAGCTGATTTGGTGTGTAGGACTGCCATCTTACAGGATCCCTGGGCTTGGATCAGATCCAGCAGAAATCCAAGCAGGTTTCCTACACAGCTCTGCTTTGGATTTGGCAAAAGTTCATTGAGCCTGATTTGCCTCAAAGTCTCTTGGACTCAAATAACCATTTTTGACTGAACTTGATTCTAACAAATTTTCTGACCTACCACAATGAATCAGTTCTGGTATTCCCATTGTTTGTTTGTTTTAAAAAAGAACAAATGGACCCAAATATCTGTCAGAGACAGCATAGATGCAGATTCCAATGCTTGAAAACATAGGAATGTGATAGATGTTCTCAAAGCTCTTTCCAGCTTTTTATTTCTAGAATCAAGGAGTTGGATTTTATACATTTTTCAGCATAGGTCTACATCCATTATTAATTAGGCAACATATTGTTCCCCTTGTATTTATGTTTAGCGAGATTAAGTTATAGAAAGAGGAAATGATTCTATGAAAATACGCATACTGTGAAGAGCAGATGTAACAAAATCTGGTTTCTTGCAGCATTATATTATCTTTCCCATTACCATCATTTTTTTCCACACTGGGATTCCATCCTTCTTGCTCCATGTTTCTTATGATACTTGTGTAAATAGGAGACATTCTTTGGCTATTCCAGAGTTACATATGGGCCAGCTGGCAGTCAATATGTGTGTACTGAGTCTGTCTGGCAGCTGACAAACAGTGTGTAACAGTTAAATTTAAGTATTGGCAGTGAAAGGCAATGGGAAAGATGACTGAGGTAGACAGCATAATCCTAGAATTATGTTTTAGGTTACGAGGATTACTTTCCAGTATTTTATAATACAGTGCATCGCTATGTCCTGTCTTTCCTTTGTCTCCACAGGAAGTACTGGTACTGGTTTAGAGGATAAGGAGGATTAATCAAAGGAAGCAGAGTAATTGGATACAACTAAAGACAAAAAGCAGAAAAAAAGAAAATTTCAGAGTCAATCATTTGTTATGGTAAACCTGCAATCTTTTCATTCATGAAAGGCTGAGTTAAGATACTTTGAATAAGCATTTCTGTCACTGTTCTGTCTGGAATATATATCTGAAACTTTTTTGATCTCAGAGTGTGCAGTCTCATGACAACTTTATTCCATGTAGCAGGTAGTCAGTTATTGAAATCAGTATGAGATTATTCTGCATTCATGAAGTCATGTCCTCACAAGTTTGCAGAAGCAAACTCAATCTTCTCCCACTACTGGTAGTTCTTCTCTTCCTTGAACCCTGCCTCCAGGCACAGAGCGCTGGGGGTCTTGCTTGTGAAGACAAAGACAAAGGCAGCATTGAGCTTCCAAACTCTATCTGTATCCTCTGTCACTAGATCACCAATTACAGGCCTACATTTTCCTTGTTTATTTTTTTATTATTCACGTCGATGTAGAAGCTCTTCTTGTTGCCCTACATCTCCCCCTGCCAATTTGAACTCAAACTCAATTTTGCTTTCCTAACATACCAGTGCAGTGTTTTTAAATTCTTCCTTGTAGTCTGTTTTTGTTTCTGTTTTCATAGAATCGTAGAATCATTTAGGTTGGAAAGGACCTTTAAGTTCGTCGAGTCCAACTGTTAACCTAACGCTACCAAGTTCACCATTAAACTGTGTCCCTAAGCACTGTGTCTACATGTCTTTTAAATGCCTCCAGGGATGGTGACTCAACCACCTCCCTGGGCAGCCTGTTCCAATGCTGACAACCCTTTCAGTGAAGAAATTGTTCCTAATATCCAATCTAAACCTCCCCTGGCACAACTTGAGGCCATTACCCCTCGTCCTATCACTGGTTGCTCGGGCAAAGAGGCCAACACCCTCCTCACTGCACCCTCCTTTCAGGAAGTTGTAGAGAGCGATAAGGCCTCCCCTCAGCCTCCTCTTTTCTAAACTAAACAACCCCAGTTCCCTCAACCGCTCCTCATAAGACTTGTTCTCCAGGCCCTTCACCAGCTTCGTTGCCCTTCTCTGGACACGCTCCAGCACCTCGATGTCCTTCTTGTAGTGAGGGGCCCAAAACTGAACACAGGATTCGAGGTGCAGCCTCACCAGTGCCGAGTACAGGGGCACGATCACTTCCCTAGTCCTGCTGGCCACACTATTCCTGATACAAAATTCAGTATATTCTGTATATTAATACTTGGTCAGTGTATTCTGTGTATTACTACTTTTTATTTTTGTGTTGCAGCTCAGTCCCAAGTTTCTTGTTTACTTTGTAGCCTTCCTTAAGCTGTTTAAAGGAGACTATCAACTGATCAGGGTGAGGAATTGGATCTGTAACAAATTCCCAACACTATGCCACACTTAACACCCTCTCTGATCCATGACCTCTCAACCAGCATGTTGTCCATAGTATAGAAGAGCTCTGTGCATTCACGCTGCTTCTTCACATAGAGGAAAGCTCTCCCCCTCATTTTGCCTTTCTGTCTTTACTAATGAGCCCTTAATTCACTGGAGAGCTCCAGTTGTGCCAGCTGTCCCACCATGTTTCATATTTTCCAAGAATGTCACAGTTCTGCTTCTGCACACAGAGCAGTTCCTAGTTCTTCCTTTTTGTTTCCCAGGATGGATCCATTTGTATACACATATTTAAGGTAGACTCCCTTCTGATGTGTTTTATCTTGCCCTTGGGGTACCTTGCTCCCATCACCTTGCCCCATTTACTTACCACCCCTGAACTCCATGCCTTCACTTAGTGTAAGCAGTTATTGCCATCCTCCAAGGTATCAAGTTTAAGTCTCTCCTCACCAGATTTACAAACCTGTTGGCAAAGATACACTTACCCCACTTTGTTATAGCGCCTTGTTCCCCCCAGAGGGACCCATGGTGATGAAAGCCAAAGCACTACCCATGGCAACAGCTATGTGACCAGTTCTTACCTCTCAGGATTGTGTCCCCTCCTACCTGACCTCTTCCCATGGAGGATCAAAGGGGTATCCTGAGGGTTTTCACATCCTTTGCCATGCAGAATCCTGCAGTTACTCTTGTCTTGCTCCAGGTGTCCCTCATCAGTATCACTGATGGTGACACTGATGAGCCATGAAGGGTAACAATCAGGGGACTGGGTGAACCTTGGCCATCTTTCTAAAACACTCAGTATCTGGGCATCTCCCAAACAGCAAACCTCCCATAGCAGCATGCCTGGTCAGCAGATGGGTTCCTTTATTCCTTGCAGAATGGGATCTCCAACTGCTACCACTTGCTGCTGATGCTCATGCTGAGCCCAGCTGGCTCTGAAGCCTCCCTGAGCAGCACCTGCTCCCCTCCCATGGCTCTTAGGGCTCAATACCAACTCTCTGCGTTCAGGGCTGAAGCAGGGAGGAGGAACGTTTCTCCTGCTGCTGGAAGTCATGAACCTCAGCAACCTCCCTCAGGGGAGTCCCCATCCACCGCTCCATCCAGCACAGCCCCTAGACTCCCCTCCACCTCAGGCTCTCACCTCTGTGGAGACGCTGCTGATACCCCATTTACCCTCTTTAATAGTGAACAGTCTGCATACCTCCTCCTGCAGGCCCTTGGATATGCAGCACCTGGACCACCACACAGCTCCCACAGGGGAGGACCCCATTACCCACAGCCCCAGTGAGACACTTGGACACAACATCCCCCTGCCCGAGCCCTGTCTAGGCTCTCACCACTGAAGGGCCAAGAGTGCTTTCTTCACTGGTGCTGGAGACCAGACCCAGTAGCTCATTGTCATGGTTTAACCCCAGCCAGCAACCAAGCACCACACAGCTGCTCACTCNCAAGGTATCAAGTTTAAGTCTCTCCTCACCAGATTTACAAACCTGTTGGCAAAGATACACTTACCCCACTTTGTTATAGCGCCTTGTTCCCCCCAGAGGGACCCATGGTGATGAAAGCCAAAGCACTACCCATGGCAACAGCTATGTGACCAGTTCTTACCTCTCAGGATTGTGTCCCCTCCTACCTGACCTCTTCCCATGGAGGATCAAAGGGGTATCCTGAGGGTTTTCACATCCTTTGCCATGCAGAATCCTGCAGTTACTCTTGTCTTGCTCCAGGTGTCCCTCATCAGTATCACTGATGGTGACACTGATGAGCCATGAAGGGTAACAATCAGGGGACTGGGTGAACCTTGGCCATCTTTCTAAAACACTCAGTATCTGGGCATCTCCCAAACAGCAAACCTCCCATAGCAGCATGCCTGGTCAGCAGACGGGTGCCTTTATTCCTTGCAGAATGGGATCTCCAACTGCTACCACTTGCTGCTGATGCTCATGCTGAGCCCAGCTGGCTCTGAAGCCTCCCTGAGCAGCACCTGCTCCCCTCCCATGGCTCTTAGGGCTCAATACCAACTCTCTGCGTTCAGGGCTGAAGCAGGGAGGAGGAACGTTTCTCCTGCTGCTGGAAGTCATGAACCTCAGCAACCTCCCTCAGGGGAGTCCCCATCCACCGCTCCATCCAGCACAGCCCCTAGACACCCCTCCACCTCAGGCTCTCACCTCTGTGGAGACGCTGCTGATACCCCATTTACCCTCTTTAATAGTGAACAGTCTGCATACCTCCTCCTGCAGGCCCTTGGATATGCAGCACCTGGACCACCACACAGCTCCCACAGGGGAGGACCCCATTACCCACAGCCCCAGTGAGACACTTGGACACAACATCCCCCTGCCCGAGCCCTGTCTAGGCTCTCACCACTGAAGGGCCAAGAGTGCTTTCTTCACTGGTGCTGGAGACCAGACCCAGTAGCTCATTGTCATGGTTTAACCCCAGCCAGCAACCAAGCACCACACAGCTGCTCACTCATCCTCCTCCCTGGCAGGATAGGGGAGAGAATCAGAAGGGTAAAAGTAAGAAAACTCGTGGGTTGAGGTAAGAACAGTTTAATAATTGAAATATTGTTGTTATTATTATTATTAATAATAATAATAAATGGTAAAAAGGAAAGCAACAGGAAGAAGGACAAAACCCAGGGGGGAAAAAAAACAAGTGATGCAACAGCTTACCACCCCCCAACCAATGTCCAGCCTGTCCCCGAGCAGGAGTGGCTGCCCCCCAGTTTCTATACTGAGCGTGACGCCATATGGTATGGCATAGCCCTGTGGCCAGTTGGGATCAGCTGTCCTGGCTGTGCCCCCTCCCAGCTTCTTGTGCCCCTGGCAGAGCAGGGGAAGCTGAAAGGTCCTTGACTGGTGTCAGCACTACTGAGCAACAACTAAACCATCAGCGCGTTATCAGCATTGTTCTCCTCCTAAATCCAAAACACAGCACTATGCCAGCTACTAGGAAGAAAATGAACTCTACCACAGCCAAAAACAGGGCAGTCATCAACACTGGTGTTGCACAGTCCCACACTGCAGGAGACCACTTGCCTTTCCCCAGCACCCACGCAAACTACCAAAAGCTCTGCTTGCTGTATTCCCATCTCCCAGCTGAATAAGCATCCCTACACAGCAGACAAAAACCAGTCCAGCACCCCCTAAACAGCAGGCAGCTCCTTTTAAACCAAGACCCCATCAATCAGGAAGCAGCCAGCAGGTGATAGCAGCTGCAAAAGAAGTCACCAGAAGCCACCAGAATCAAATGGTATTCTATTAACAGGAAGTTAAAACACAGAGGATGGCAGAGCTGCACAAAGTACTGTACAAGCACTAAATGCCATGGACAGATCTTTTCTCCTCTTCTGCAGGTGAATAAAGCTGCTCTGAGACCATTTTTTTCCTGATAATATGTAAGCTATACATTAATCATTATCATATGTATCTGTCTGACTTTAACTGATTCTCTCATACTGTGAGAATATTGGTATGAATGTTGATGGCCCTGGAGCCTGAGGTAGAGAGCTGCCAGGCAGCAGCAGTTTGCTTTGAAGTAAATTAACTGGTTTTGGCTCAGTTGGGATAAGAGATGTTGTACTGATAATTGCTGAAACAAGACCTGCATTTTTTTATTCTTCACCTCAGAGCAGGAAATATGTAGTAAAACTTTAGTTTAGGGGAAAAAGGGAAAACAGTTTAACAAGTTCCTTTTCTTGACAACTCACAATTTCAGCAAAGGTATGCCCAGAAGTTTGAAACGTAGTGATAAAAATGGATTAAGAGAAAGTAGAGATAAGGAAACAAGTCATATAAATAGAGTTTATTACTTCTTCCTGCAATTTTTCTCCTATCAGAAATGAGAAAATTCCCATGCAATCTTTCCCCTCCTAACTTACATGTCATTTTGTTTGCGATTTCTTGTCACACTGACTGTGACTTCAGTAAGAATTTTTAGAAGTGGTTACCTTTTCCTCTTTTTGTTTTCTTTGGCAAAGAGACATGCTGCATTTCCATTATTGCTGTAGCTAGATCAAAGCAAGCTTGGCTTGCTAATATTGGGGGTTTTGTGTTTTTATAAAAAACTAAAAATCATTAGTTTACTTGCTAGTTTTAATATATTCTACTGTAAATTTGAGAAATATCCACACAGGGTATTTCCCAACTCATTTCCATTTTAAGGTAATCTTCAGTTCAAGCTGAATTAATTCGTGGATGATTTATGAAATAACTTTCTCCCCCGCAGCAGCCAGTACTGTACTGTTTATTAGTACATGAGTGACCTCCAGTGGTATACCTGCAGAAAGTGCAACCTGTCTGGAATACAGTCAAGAACAGCTAAGAATATCTGGAATTCTCTAATGTGCTAAAAAGTGCTCCTAAGAACATGGCCTGTTCCTTTTGGAAAACATTGGTGCTTTTGTTGGATGAGACACACACTTTCACTGTATTTTCCAGAAATACCTTAACAATAATTTGGAAAACAGTTAAATCCTTCATCATAACTAGTTAGTTCCTTCATCCTTATCTTGGAGAGGGAGGAACCCTTCCATCACTCGTTGCACAAAGGTATGCTAAGCTTCTCTCATCCTTCTGCCTTTTTGCTTTTCAGTAATGAAGAAAGACCATTTTAGATAGTATTAGAGTAGTCATTTTTCAGACCTCTTCCTAAATAAAATAAAAAAAAGATGTGCTGAATGCAAAGATATGATGTTGAACATCAGGCTCTGAAGGCTTCCCTCCAGCTTTTCATCCTTAGGTTATCACTGTGGTGTCCAAAGTTGGCACAAGTATCGTTCAAAAATATTAGACCATTTAAACTTATGCATCTAATATTGGTTTAGGTGCCCAGCTTTTTGGCTTTAAATCATAGAATCACAGAATGGTTTGGGTTGGAAGGGACCTTTAAAGATCCTCTAGTCCACCTCCCCTGCCATGGGCAGGGACATCTTTCAGTAGATCAGGTTGCTCACAGCCCCATACAACCTGACCTTAGTATATTAATGACATACAAGACATTATGATTTTGAGGTTAAGAGTCAGGTAATTCTCTCCCATATAGAAAGCTGTGTATGAAAAATGGTGCTAAGAGTATCTGTGCCCCACATGTCTTAGAAAAACCTGAGGAGACCCTGTCACTCTTTATTTGTGGAGCTACTTCTTCCCCAGAGACAGGACTTTTTCTACAGTTGACAGGGAAGCTGGTCACAAGAGTTCATTGCACCTAAAGGAAGCATATGAGGTTCTCAAGCTCTTCTCACACAAAGAAGGTCTTGGAGTGCAACTATTTCCACCTGAAAATGCAAATGTGTTAAACACCTTCAGAGAGAGGTCCATTTTACATTCACAAATGATAAGAGAACAAAGACCTGTTTGAGCTGTTGCATAATCATATAATCATAGAATCATTAATGTTGGAGAAGACCTCTGGGATCATCTGGTCCAACCATCAACCCAACACCATCATGCTGACTAAACCATGTCTTGAAAGCAAGCTTCCCCCTCTTTCATCCACTTTGTGCTAAGGAAATTTATGCCTTTTTCCAGAGCATTATGATCTATGATGCAAGATGTAGGAAACATCCCTTCTGTCAAATTTTATGAGTCCTCACTTCCTGCAAGTTTGAGGGACTGCAGGAGGGAAATCTTGCAGTATCGCGGCCTTTTGTCTCCTAAAAACACTTCACATGCAGTGGAGCATGAGTGAACATTGTTCTTCTTTTCTACAAGGATTGTGCTGGAATAGTTCTAGCAGGCTGTCTTCCCCCCTCACTCCCCTCTTCGAAGGCCAATAAATTTGTTATACAGTGTACGGCAGGCTTTTTTAAACTGGCCATGTACTTTTCAAATGTGTTCAGCCTGGGGTCTTTTACCACATTAGAAATAATGTCAGACATCAAATTTTAGGGGAAGAAAACAGGTTAAGGAGACATGAAGTTGTTTTTATAGTTGATTCAGTGATTTCCACACATATGTACTTGTCGTGCTTTAACCCCAGTAGGTGGCCCAGCCCCACACAGCCACTTGGTCATTCCCCCACAACAGGACGGGTGAGAGAACTGGAAGCGAGAAAACTCATGGGTTGAGATACAGACAGTTTAATAGGTAAAACAAAAGCCGCGCACTCAAGCAAAGCAAGACAAGGAATTCATCCACTAGTTCCCTTCGGCAGGCAGGTGTTCAGCCATCCCAAGGAAAGCAGGGCCTCATCACATGTAACGCTCGCTTGGGAAGACAAACGCCATCACTCCAGATGTTCCCTCCCCCTTTCCTTCTTCTTCCCCCAGCTTTATATGCTGAGCATGATGTCACATGGCATGGGATACCCCTTTGGTCAGTTGGGGTCAGCTGTCCTGACTGTGTCCCCTCCCAGCTTCTCATGCACCCCCAGCCTGCTCGCTGGTGGGGTGGGGTGAGAAGCAGAAAAGGCTTTGACTCTGTGTAAGCACTGCTCAGCAGTAACTAAACCATCCCTGTGTTATTGACACTGTTTTGGTCACAAATCCAAAACATAGCCCCCCATACAAAATACTATGAAGAAAATTAACTCTACCCCAGACAAAACCAGTACAGTATCCCAAAAGATGACATCCCTTGAAAGGGCCTTTTGTAACCTGTCTCGTTCAGCCTGTAGGCCCAGCAAAGAGGTTATCTGTAATCTGCGCTTCTCTGTGCCAAGAGCCTCTCTCCAGGTGTGACACGGACACTGCTGAGCCATGTGGGCAAGTGGAGGGAGAAACTACATTGCAGATGCAGGTGTCTGTGCATTTCAGCCCTGCAGAAGAGCACAGATGACTGCAGTCTCAAGTTTTATTGTGTACATAAAGTGGGAAACAAAGCTGTAAAAGGGATTACATGTGTGTTCCTTATTCTTGTGTCTGGAATACACAGCTTGGCTCCACTTGTGAAGGCAAGCAATTGTTTGTGATTCATTTGCCAACCCACACAATCACAGAGGTTTTCACTGGCAGAAATATGTCCACAAAGGATTCTTTAGAGTTGTTTTTTTTTAATAGCACAGCTACTGTCATGCACTGGATCAGTTTCTGAACCATCCTCAGGTACAGTGATGTACCACATGATTTTAAACAGAACACAACAGTCTGTCTTAAATTAACTTCCTGACACAAGTTCTGTGGAACCACAAAACCCCATTTCTTAAGTACATCTAGCTTGCTGTTTTTCATAAAGACTGATGCTTTGGCAAGGTTCTTTTGAATAGGTTGGTACTGGATAATAAGCTATATTGTATATAATTTCCATTCTGTTTATTATTTATTCAGCTTTCTAGCTCATGGGAGGCAAGAGAATCCTGGCAGAACACCTGCAAAATTATATCTCAGTATCAGATGAATTTAGGAACAACTGAGCTTTAAAAGAGAGAAATAAGGTCATTGTATATTAAATGTGTTCTGTCAAAATAGGATTAATGAATTTTCAGAAACAGATCTGCAACAAAAATTCCTGCTGTGAATTAGAAAGCATATGTGTGTCAGTAGCATGTCTATTTGCTTCCCCCTGCAACCCAGCTGTATCTGAACACCAAAATGCTACAAATTTAGGCCTTCATTTTCCAAACACTTGATTACACAAATAGTTGCATGAAGGAGGCACTTTCAGGTGGATTAGGTTAAATGCTTTTAACAATATGGTTTTGTTTTTATTCCTTGCACCCATAAAGATAGGAGGTGTTGCCTCGTGGGCATCCTCACCGAGAACCCAGGAAGTTTATGGAGATCCCATTTGGAGGTTTAGCACAGTTTTTCTCCCAGCTTTTCCTCTAACTAGGTGTTAGAATCAAGAGGCCTGAAGTGCTCTCTGGATCCTTTGTGCTCTCCACAAAAAGCTGGGCTGTAAAATTAAATGATTCACTAACTCCTTCCTATTCTCCATAGTACAATCTTTCATTTGTTCAGAGCTTTCGTGCTGATATCAAGTTCAAAGAGTCATGAACATTTTAATTTTTAATCACCCATTAAAGAAAGCACTAAAAGATCAAGACCAGACCCATACACCCATCTGAACTCACAATAAAGAGCTGCATACAGTCTTCTAAAAAAATTTCCTTTTGTTTCAGAGCATTTCAATAACAAAGCTCTCAGGAGACAGTAAAAAATCTACTCAGCTGCTTTACTCTCCACCTGATGATTTAAAATTGTGCAAAGTGAATAGAAATAACTACTGTTCTGAGTCAGCAGAACTGCACCTTCACCTTGCACCAGTATCAATGCTAGCACAAGGAAAAAGCTTTGGAAGAATCAGGAACAAAGCATTCATAGCATTCTTGCTTTTCAGAAGAACTGTATTCAAGTGTCTCTCCAAGCAGTTCTGCCTAAAAGTAGTCCCAAACTTTATTATAAATGTCTATGTTACTATCCTTTAAAAGTGTATGGAAGGAGCATTGTTGTCCAAAACCAAAAACATGCTGCTCCTCCTCCCTGTCCCTCAATCACACCATATCTTACTTAGTCATGTAAATCCGAGGTTGTGTTTTCCCACAAGGTGTCACCATAGATTAACTTCACTGTAGGTTTTTATCAAAAGAATATATATTTTCAGTTTTTAAGATGTAAACAAAACATTCAGATTTTCTAGATAGTACTAAAAGCATCTATTAAAGTACATAACATTGTAAGGAACTAGATCCAATTAAAGAAAATTGCAATGGAGTAAGGCAACATATATTTTTTGAATTTGCGTAAAAAATCAAGAAACTGGAAAATAATTTCCTATTTCTTTTGCTTATTACAAAAACAACTTCAAAGCTTCCAAGGACATTTTCTTCATTTCACCTGTGATCAGCGATTAGTTTCGCATTATGAACATACCACATTAGGAATTCTCTTTCTCTCCTAAGGACTAGATTTTACAACTAAGAACCCTTGTATGTTAAAGATATAATTTCAGCTCTGATCCTAAAAACTGTTCTTTACAGTGAAGGTGAACTTGTGCTCACATGAGGTCCCAGGAAAGCCAAAAGCGGGGTCCTTGTGAGTAGAAGAGCTTGTCCTTGCCCTTTTGTTATTAAGACTGAGATACAGTTTCAGTGGCTTGCTATTTCTGCTGCCTGTTCTTTCTGTCCAATTGATTTGGGTGGTAGAAATAGAGAAGTAATTATAAGTTAAAGAAAGTATTTTGTGATTAAGCATTTGTCCTCACCTGCTCAGCACCGTGTGAATTAGCAACCACCACAAGAGAAATATTTATGTCCCCAAACCCTCTTTCCCACATGCTCTGAGGTTTAATTCATTGCATTCACTGAAGTTAAATTCATTAGAGTGCATCTCTATTGAAAAAAAAAAAGCATAGTGGGATTTTGATTCAAGTGTCTTAGCAATCTGCCTATTAAGCATATTTAGTTTGCAAATAGTGTTGTTCTGTGGGCCTTTTGATTACATGCCAAGATTGGGTAAGCTGATTGAATCCTTCCCCCGTGTCTCCCCAACTTGTAAGAAAGAGAGACAGGCACTTTCCCCAGCCGTGTCCACCTCCCCTCTCAACACCTGCCTCTAGGGCAGCCTGCACGTACTTGTTTTGGATATGAGCTTGATCGACAGTAACAGGATTAGAGTGCCATGAACTGGCTTTTAGTAACATTATTTCTGCAGACCAAAAGGAGTGAAAAACAAAGAGAAGTATTTCATTGCTATGTTGCAGACAGCAGCAGCAGTGTAGGAAAGCTGTTCAAAGGAGGTGATGCTGCTCTTACAGGTTACTTTTCACAACAGGCCCACCCTGACAATACTTCTGATGCCGTTGGGCAAAGGGAGAGATGTTATTTGGTGTTTTATTTGGTGTTTTAAAAGAAGACCCAGATTCTTAACCCAAACTGGTATTTACAGCACAATCTAGGATTAATATATAAGAGTATTACAGACCGCCCCCCCTTTATTTCTAAAAAGATAGGGGAAAGTTTCTCATAAAAGCAGTTGAAATTTTATGCCAATAATGCTTTAAAAATGACCAGTCTTTTAAATGGCTTTGAAGACTCCTGTTCCTGAAGGAAGTTTCCTTTTTCTCATCAATTAGTGCCAGCTCCATACCCTGCAGGTGTGTAGTGTAAGGAGGAGAGCACAGGTCTCACCTGTCTCTCCTCATCTGCCTCTGGCTCCGTGCCCAGGCAGGCAGTGTGCCATCGTGCTCCACTCTCAAGGGGTGTCATTTGAGCAGCAGGCATATTCCCTTCCCCTGTGAACCTGGAGCACCACTACCGCTCCCACCCATCCTTATCCTCACCTGGGCTTTTGTTTCGCTCCAACCAACCTCCGTGCCTGGGCCACTGAGATCAAGACCTCCCCTTATGCAATATAGTTGCATAGACATGTGCCCCACTGGAGAAGAAAGGCACTCCCTGTAATTTGCCTGCACTACTTCTCACATAGAGAGGAGGGATCAGTCCGAAGGCTGGAGCAACTCAAAAGGCTGAAACCTGGGACACAGACTGCAAAAGGTGTCTCAAAAGGCAGTTTTTCAGAGGTGAGGGACAACGGTAGCATGGACTGTAACACGTACAGCTGCTACCACATATTAAAACAGAGCTAGGTCCCTATCCAGAGGCTGTATCCCTAGCAAAAAGTCTACCCAGAAACATGCACTGACACCCACACAACCCTGGTACCACACAACCCCAGGCCCTGGTCAGAGCTGGGACCATGTCTCACATGGGGGTTTAAGTCTGGGACAACAACTTCTCAGATGACACCTGTCCTATGGCTTGAAATCACTTCATGAAATCAGAGCAAATCACACCAAAAGCAACAGCTTTAATAGAAAGGAAAGCCCCACAGGAGTGCTGCGAGGTGGGAGCTGACTCCTTTGCAGGCATTGAGCTTGAACCTCCTGGGAGCAACCAGAGATGTGCCATGCCCAGGGCCAGGTCCTTGCCCTATGCCACCCCCATTGCCCCACTGTCCCCATTTCCCCCTCCTTCCCACTCTGACAGGTTCCTTGGTGAGGAAACAGGGCGCCCAAAGGGGCTGCTTTTCACCAACAGAGGGTTGAGCTTGCCCCCATGGCCGGGGCTGAGTGCAGCCAGAAGGACCAGGTGGTATGGTGAGAAACCCTTGCTGCTTGCTGTTAGCATGGCTGAGCGCAAGACAGAGATGTTGTTCCCTCCCGCATCACCTTGCTCTTCCCCTACATGCTGATTTTCTTGTATTGTACGGCCCTTTCTCAGCTAGACCTCTGACTCGCAGCCCTCCCTGAAGACCACAGAGGAGCCTTTGGGGCTCGGTGCAAAATCATCCCCCACCACACCTGGCCCTCTCAGCTGACAGCAAGTGTGTGCAGGGTGAGATGCAGAGAAGTAACCAAGCCATGGTCTTCTCAGTGCTGTGGTGGCATCCTGCTCCCCTAGAGCAAGAAGAGGCTGTGATGGCACTTGAGGTTTTCACCTTTTTCTGGGGCTGCATCTGTAGCCACTCATCTCATGTGCTTGAGCTGCAACCAGTGATTCAGTCCTATGCTCTTCCTTGCATCGCTTGCTAGCTAAAGAGCTCCTGTCTTGGCCCCAGGGCATTTGATTTTCGCTTTAAAATTACAGCACTGTCAGAAAAGCAAGAGCTCAGGCAACTTCACCAGAGCTGGAATGTCAAAATTAATCATTTCAGGTGCAAGACCAAGATACGAAATCTCCACACCCACAGATAAAGGTGCTTGTCAGACACCTCTCAGCCCTAAAGCCTGAATGTTGGATGGGCTCTGCTGCATGCCTTGATGGCTAACAGCGTGCATGCAGAGATATGTCAAGAAGGAGCAGGGAGATGAAGAGTGAAAATGAAAACATTTTTAGTCATGCTAAGAGAGAAAGAGAATCCTCCATTTTTCCCTTTCCTTGAAAGAAACACTTGTGCTTTCCCAGAGGTAGTTATCTGAGAGGATAACTAGAAAGAAAAATTAGAAAGGAAAACAGACTGTTGAAAGGCATGTTCCCATTTGTGCATAAAATTTTATGGCTACATTCCCTTAGTTAAATCACCAAGAGAAGAGCTACAGAGACCGTTCAGGCGACCCATCTGGTAGGTATGTCACCGTTGATACAATCTGGCATGGAACAGCACAAAGCAAAGCTGTTGTCCTGCGAGTACCATCTCAGGAAGTGTCCAGCAGTTAGAGTTGCTCACATCATGGTTTTGTCACCAGTACAGTAACACAGGGCATCTTTCTTTGTCCCAGCAACACTAAAGCAATCAGTTCATTTTTTTTCAAAAAGGAATAATTTAGTCCCTTTTGCAATATGGACCACTCAGGAATCGCTGAATGGGGAGCTGCTGTGATAGAAAACAGACCCCCTTTGTAGAAGAGGTAAATAAATAGTGTGATATTTGCTCTCGCAGAACTGACGAAGTGAACAGGAAACCCAGTGGCTTTAGGTTTCTGGTCTCTGCTTCGGGTAGGAGATGACTTTTTTTTCAGTCCCAATTTCTCTGCTTGTCTGAAAATATCCACATGTTTGAAAAAAAGCAATTTATACTGGATGTATTTTGGTCTTGGAAAATGCAACATAGTCTACTTTAGTGCCTTTAGCAGTGGAATTGAGAGTCAGGTAGATCTGTATTTATTAAACATTGGTACTCTCAGAAAAGATTAAAAGGTACTTTCTTCACCACCAGAAGAGTTATTTCTCACTTGCACGCCAGTTCCTAGGTTCTTTCTTCTCAGTCACTGAAATAAAACCAAAATTCAGGCACTAAACCCGGAAGTGTTTTTCTGTGCTTTGACAACTCAGAGAGGGTGTTTACCACCCTCTGTAAGTCTTCTGGATGAATCACTGGACTGTGCCAAACCACAACCTGTCGTTGGCTCATTTTTGACAACTGCAAAGGCAGAGTCAGCCTTCTAATCTTCCACGATACCATTTCTCCAGTTAAACGCTGCATTTGCTCCATGAGTTAACGTTTTCACTGGTGGGTTGACCATCTGCCACTTGTTCTCCTCTTTCAGCTCTTCGCAGAAACACATGCCCAGTGAAGGGATCTAGGAAAGAAGTTACCAGCAGAGTTACTAGCAGGGTCATTGCTTTGACATGAAAGAGGGGGCTTGGCTAAAAGAGAGCAGATCCCTGAGACTGTTCTGGGAGGAGAGACCAGGACATTTTGCTACTTCTGAAATGAACTAAAAACAGACTGGATGCTTGTGGGGTGAAAGCTGAACTTGTGTCATCACCCCACAGTCCAAGTGTGCATACTTGGATTTGATGATCAAAATACATTCACTCCTTCTTATGCATTGACAGTGGTAGTAAAGATATATCTAAAGACTGAATTCTCCAGTTGGTCATACCAAGGCAGGTGGTAAGGAAAACTGGGGTGAAGAATTCTGCCACTGGTGATAATACACAAATAAAGTAAACAAAAAACCTTGGTCACCAAGTCTCAAGCACTTGTGAAGCTGGCAAGAAAACCATTCTCCATTCTGTAGCTGAGCACTGAAGCTGTGAACTTGCAGTGACTTGAAAAACACACAGCTGCTTAAAAGAGTGACTCATTGAATGTAGCTGCAGGTTACACTCACAACACCATGAGGAGGAAAGGGAAGACTCTTAGCCCTGTTTCTGAAGGAAGGAGGCTAGCTCCAGATGGAGAGGTTTCCGAAGGCGCCTCTCATATGTAGGTGTTACCTGGCATTGACTTTCCAGGGGTGTTGGATGAAAATCTCCAAAGACTTAGCTGCTAGTCACATACTGTTCACCAGGAGAAAATCCTTCTCTTCACCTCCAGTGCTTTGCTAAGACTACATGAGATGCCCTTTGTAATGAGAAAGCTAATGTCATTGGTATTGACATGCAGTTACATGCATGTCTCACTGCTTAAGCAGACTCCTTATTGAAAGTATAATAAAACAGAAAGAAAGCTTCCTGCTGGCAAAAAAAAAAAAAAACTTCTTACCTTTCGTACCACCTGGGCAAAGTCACTGCTGTCTCTGGCAGGGAGCCCTATCAGAGGTCGGGTGAAAGATGCCAAGGAAGAGCCATGGCCCACAATGAGGATGACACCTGATATACCAGAGAAAGCAAAGAAAAGTAGTAAGGGAGCTGCAGCACTGTCAGGTTACCCATCAGCAGATGGGTATGAGGTTCTTTTGGGGCTGTTCATCTTTGCAGACCTCTTTGATAATGTGGCAGGGTGTATTGTGCTAGTCAGAAAAAGTCTGGTGTGTTGTAGGCATGCCAGCCAGTGAGAGAAAGCATTTGCTAGGAAAAGAGAAAAAAAAGCTTTCCAGAAAAATGTATTGTCTTATGCTGAGCTACATCCTGATGTAGAAAGACCAAGCAAAGAGTATACTCTTGCAATTCAGTACTCTATTGTCTTCTGTTTAATTTCACTTTTTCACTTCTACCCCATAAATCACACGTATTTTGATTTAGTGTAGCCCAGGGCAAGGAGTAAGAGTCTACCTTAAGATCTGTGCAATACCAGCAACTCATGTTAAATGTGATTCTGTTGGCAAATCTCTGCCTGTTCCTGTTACTGAAAGCGTCTGACAGAATATACAAAGATCTAAGACCTTTACCTTTGCTGGGGCAGGCAGTGACGATCTGTTTTATAACCGCAGAGGTTCTGCTTACATATTCTTCATAACTTTCCGATGGCACCAGAGAAGAGAGTGGGAAGTTACCCCTGACAATCAAATCACAAATATGTGTTAATCTGGATGAATATGGGAATATGGGAACACTGAATGACTACACCAGAGAAAAGACACTTGGTTACAAGGATACAGGTTTATCTACTGACTTGGCTGACATACTGCTACCTCAGCTTGCATGGAGCATTAGCTTCCCCCACAGTAATTTCTGTTAAATCTTATGGCTAAATCTCATAGCTCATAAAGCACCAGATGCAGGGAAAACCATGCTTTAATAAAACTTGTAGTTCACAGCGGAGATTATTTAAAGTAGCATTCATGCCTGAGAAAAGCTGTGCTTTGAGCAATTCTGTTGGCAAAGACCACTGCCCAGGTATGGACTGCAAACTTGCAGAACAGCCCAGCTCTAGCAGTCCTTGACTGGGTTCAAACCAAGGTGAGACACTGATGATGTGAATGCTTTCAAGATTTGGCACCTCTAGTGTTAGTTTCCTTAATAAACAAAGCAAAACAAAATCAACAACAAACAAGGCATATCTGCTTTACAAATGGATAGCAAAGAGTTTCACTCCTAGAGTTAAAGAAAAAATGTTTCCAAGGACATTGATCACAGTGTTCCACTCCCAAGTGTTTGAGCACTTCTATTTTTCATCTGTTTTTCATGTCATCCTCTTAACCTATTTTCTCTGGGAAGGGGAGGCTTTCGCTGCTACAGCTGGCAAATATTGTCAGCCATGTCTTGTGATACAATACAGGGTGTTAATTCTTTTCCTACAAACAACTGCCTCCCTCACTCCGGTTTGATTGTCTCCTTATTCAGTGAATAGGCAGCAGTAAGACTGGATTGATATATCGTAGTGAGGTATGGTATCACAGTGTACTTTCACAGGTGAGTCCTCGGTGCATTATGTCAGCACAAACTGCAGAACTAGAAAATAGGTAGTAAAACCATATGAAAAGCTCATGCTGGTTTGTTAATCATAGCTAATATTAATCCTGGCTAGGTTGGAGAAGACTAGATTGGGGTACTCAAAACTAGTTTGCCTTTTGGCAGAGCTGCAATTTTTTTAATGTGTTGTTGTGTTGGCACCTCAGTCTCTTCAGTATTAGCCCTGTTACTAACTAGGCATCCTGCAGCAGAACTGAACATCCCCAGCGCTGGCCTAAGTGGTTCCAGGCTAAATGGTGACAGGAGTGCTCAGCCCAGGCCAAGGTCTCGGTGGGACGTGCTATGTCCAGCTGTGTGTGCTACAGTGGAAGTGAGATGAGGACCAACACGAGAAAATCCAGAGGGGAGCAGTGAATGGGGGTCCAGAAAGCACTGCCTACAAGGGACAATGGGAAGACTTCAGCTTGGAGGAAAAGGCTGAAGGCGGCCATGATAATGGTCTGCAAAAGGCTGTTGTGAAGAGGAAAGGAAGGGTCTGTCTTCCATGCAAAGGGTGAAGAGGAAAGAAGTAAGTGGCTTACACTGTGACTGGCAGTCTTAACAGCAGGAACGGCAAAGGCAGAGTTTATCCTGCTTTGGGTCAGGGAGCGTCTACCACCCCTCTGCTTCTGTGAGAGCATGAGAGGAGAGAGGCAGAATTAATCTCACCCAACCTTAGCTGCCTACAACTCAAGTGTTTGGCTAGGACGCTGGAGACAAGTAAGCCCCTTCAGAGGGCAATTCATGCTATCTTAAGTGTCTGACATAGGCGATCTCAGATGGAAAATCACTGTCTTGGGAGCCCCCTCCTTTCCAACAAGAAGGCGGCTGCTAGCTAACCATCACAGCCTAGACACCCAACTCTGCGACTGGGTGCAGTGAACCTCAAGGTGATTTCATCTCAGCACCCAACATATGGGCAGCAAATGTTTCAGCACCACTCATGTTGCCTCTTAGTGGCACTGGAAATGGGAGAATTTGGGTTAGGTCCACTGCTGACAGGGAACGATCAAGGACTTAACCTGGTTGAAAGCTGTCATTTGCAGTGGGTGAATATGGTAAAACCAGCCCCTGGGACCTGAGGATCTTGAACCCTGCATGTGATGGGAAGAAACTGGCATCGTATGTGCAAGTTTGTAGCTCACTCATCCTATTTTTGCCTGGACCTGAGTGAGCTGTGAGGGGTCTGAACCCTGTAGTTAGCACTGCTTCAGAGCTTTCCCTTTGAACTTCCCACTGCTCTGCATTTGCACCCTTTTTTAAGTGCAAGTTTGAGGCAAGTGATTTTTTTATCAAAAAAACTAGGGAAAACAGTCTGTTGGTGGTAAAACACAACAGAAAGCACTATGATCCAAGAAAATGAAAGATTTTATTCCTTCGCGCAATTTCAAAGTAAGACAGTTGCTTGTCTGTAAGAAATGCATTAAGACATGAGAAGTTTCCTTTCCCCCTTTTCTGTATATGTGGGAAACCCCAGAGACACTCACTTTTATTAGCTGAGTAATTTCCTGGATCTGGCTGTGCACTGTGAACAACAGAGCAGCCTGGTTTGTGAGCAAGATGAAGAGCTAGGTTGAATTGGAGGCTTATAATTTCCTGCCCTGCTGTGGTTTGCAAGCACTCAGAAAAGTCATCACTCCCCCATCCCTCAAGTTGTGAGGGCCCCAAAAAGTTCTTGCTGAGTACAGTACTAAACTTTGAGCAACTCAGAACAAAACAACCCCCTTCCCTGACCGAATTTGGCACAAACATCCATTATAGTGAAATGCTGTTATCCTGCCTGCCTCCCAAACCAGGACAGCTGGCTCATGTTGGGCTCACCTCTCTCTCCCCAGACTTTGCATGGCTCTGCTCTGGGGTGCACAGGGGTGGCCCCAGCTTTCCCTTCCTCTTGTAGCTGTTGCTTCAATGACACAAACCAGTGACATTTCAGGCATGGAGCTGTGCTCCCTGCTACCTCCCAGCCTGGGCTCATCTTCTGCCACGGGGCAGACCTCTTGCTGCTGCCCTGCAGATCCTAAACAAAGGCCTTACTAACCTTTTCTGAAATCACATTTCTTCATCGCTGAAAATGAGCATGTTATTTACCCAACAGGTTATTCTTCACGTTTCTAAAGTGTGTTTCACATGAGCCAAAGGTAAAACAAAACTCGTGGTACCTGACACTAATGCCTATAATGCAGCTATCCTTGTGCATGACAAACCATGGGCCTGAAGGCAACACCAACGCAGGGCTGGTCCCATACACAAGTACCAGATGTTTGTGCATGTGGAGGTGCACCCACATACTACATGCGTGTACATTCCCAAGTGTGTGTGTGAGTCTCTGTGTCAGAGCACAAAACAAAGTTGACCCTCAGCTCAAGGCAGGTGACAGCACATTGTATTTTGGGAACAGATCATGCAGACTTGAATTTGATCAGAATCACCCATTTTTTGCAGTGTTCATAATGGTTTATGACAAATAAAGAGATGAAAAGATACCTCAGGGAAAAAAGATATGGCTTTAGCAGCTAGATAGGGAGCAATTACCTGTAACTTGCATCTATTTTGTAAGAGGCCGCTGCCAGTTCTGTCAAAGTCATGAAGTTAGGAATTACTCTGCTTGCTTCCCACTTGGTCCATTCAAACAGTCCTGGTTCCACCCTGATTTTGACTTTTTGATCTAATTTAAGCCCTGCAAGAATAAGAAATATTTATTAAGAAAAGAAAGGTACACTTAAAGTGTTACATGCGTGCTGTACATTCCACCTTGTTCACTATAATGTTTTCATTAATGAAAAAGAACTACTTATTGTTGAACAAAAGAGAATCATGTCGATTAAATGAAGCAAATATTATATTCTTGTCTGACTAATGTTAAGGCAGTACAAATTCTTACATTATTATTATTTCTGGAGCTCTCTTGTGATGATCTGCAAGGTACATGAGAGAATAGAAAAAAAAAGACCTCAGTAACGTGAATAACCTTTCGACAGGAAATGTGTTTACCATTTTTTATATAGCATTTTGCTCAGTCGTTCTCGGTGGGGCAATAAATTGTCCTATAGTGCTAGAAATGGAATTATTTTGTCAAAAGAAACGTTATTTTGTTGATTATTCTCAAGAAAGGTTACTGAGTGGCCCCAGTTCCCAGAAGAAATGCACTCCCATCATAATTCTGATCTAAACATGCCAATGAACTGTGAACCTCTGACAGACCTGTTGGAGGGGACAGGAGAGGAAGAAGAGAGGGAGAGGGAGGGGAAGAGGAGAAGGAAAGAGGTTCTGCAAATGAAGGAATTAAAATAGTTTGGCTTGCAAAGGCAAATGCTTTCAGGAGAAAGCTGTCTTCCCTGATTCACATACATATCCTTCAGAGCACTGGAAACATTCGCTTTTTGGCTCAGAGTGTTTTCTGGAAGAGGTGGCAGTGTTGATTTGATGAGCACCTACTAATGTTGAATTCAACCTGATGTGAAACACTTCTGTTTCATATCGCATTAGATTCCATTTTAACTAGCAAGGACTAGAGTTAATGGGATAGTACCTTCTAGACCATACACATGGCAGCAGGTTTATCACTGCCTATATTACCAGCTACACAAAGCCACCTTGCCTTCCCTGCTTAAATATGACAACAAATAACCACAAAGTCACACATCTTCTTAATTACTCAACTCAGAGACTTCACAGAAGTTGGACGAAGGCGTTTTCACCATAGCAAAAGCACCTGGCTGGTTTTGCTGCCTTACCCTGCAGTACGTGTTGAGCTGTCTGTATGCAGCAGAGTGCAGGTGATGAGTACATGTAGCTGACTGCTACCTCCTGGTCCAGCAGAGCTTCGCCTGGAGGGAACAGCAAAGTGAGATGGTCTTTTACAGATCACGACAGATGAGAAACTACTACAATATACTTTCTGCAAAAATCAGCTTGGAGCTTTTCAGTTTCATTGACATGGGATACATCAACAGTCCATTTCTATTCATTTTTTCACACTATTGGCTGACTGAGCTCACTAAAAAGCTCGTTCTGGTGACAAGACCAAGTTTAAAATGTGTGTTGGAAAGATAATTACAGAAGATTCACTCCCAAACCGCAAACAACAGTTAGGCATTTGGCTGTCTCTGTATATCTAGATCATCAGAGACAAGTGTTTGCACCAGACTTGCATTGTCACAGTCAGGCGCGCTTGCTCAGGGAGCAGAAACAACTTTGTCTGGTGAGTGAATTGAGTCAGACAAACCCATACCACTCAGCCGTCAGGTATCTGTGATGAGGTGACCACACTCTGCTGACCACGAAACTGCTTCCTCTGGCCAGTCCCTTCACTCCTCACTGCCCATTCAGTGACAAAAAATGTCTCAGTACTGGGGCCAGCCTTGTTTAATGTCTTTATCAATGATCTGGATGAGGGGATTGAGTGCACCCTCAGTAAGTTTGCANTCACCATCCCTGAAGGTGTTCAAAAAACGTGTGGATGTGACACTCCAGGACATGGTTTACTAGGTATGGTGGTGTTGGGTTGATGGTTGGACTAGATGATCTCACAGGTCTTTTCCAACCTTAATAATTCTATGATTCTATTCTATGAAATGCATACGGCATTAGTCCTTTGCAGACAAGCAGCAGGGCACAGGTAGTGTTGCAGCGTCTTTCTTTTAGCTTTCTGCTCCAGGAACTGGCAGAATGGGTCTCAAAGATGAGCAAACAGCCCCACTCTCTATTTTACTATTTAACACAATCTTGCAATGGTTGCCCATAGAGAAGTGTTACTACAATGAGTGCTGCTAGGAAATTTTTCTACTGCAAAGCCAGTATGAGCTTTGCAGATGATGAAAGCCTGCTTCCCAAACCCTTACATTTGCAGTAGGATATTATCCAACTTACCTATAAGCCTGGACTGGAAAATACCGCAGCAAGATAAAGGAGGATCGTATTCAAAATGCTTCATGCTGTCTTTCCGTTTCGGCAGGGTGGAAGGGAAGTTCAGATCTGCTCTGTAGTATTTTCCTGAAATGAGGTGGGACATCTTGCTGTCACACAAGGGAGACAGCAGCTGGACGCACAGGTGGCATTTTGTTATAATGGCTTTGTTTCTTCTGAATGGTTGGATGGCTGGTTCTGAAAACTCAGCCCAGAGTGACATCTCGACTGGCAAATGAAACAGGTCAAGGCCCCTTCTCTGGCCACGAGGGCAAGTGATAAAGCAGGGCATCTGCCCAAGGAGTTAGTCTCTCTTCCTTCCACCTCAAAAACTTATGCTGTCTGTCCACTGGGGATGGACTATGGTCTTTGGTCTCCCCAGACCTTGCCTGAAAACCGTGTGGGCGAGGGGGAGCTGCCATCAGCTGAGACCACACCAAGGAGACAGCTGATAATGAAGCTATTTGGGGGATCATGGGGCAGTGCCTGAACTCAGATGCCTGCAGGATTATTTTAGTACTACAGACATAGTAAGTGTCTCACTGATGAAAAAAAATGTAGTGACTGTTATGACCTTAAAGAGATCATGTTTTAAGGTCACAACACTGGCTTGGGAAATCACTTGTCCTTATAAAATAGCACCTCTTCTGCAAGCTCAGAGCAAAGGACCAAATTGGTGGGAGAAGAGAGAGGACAGGAAATGATGAGAATTCAGGTTTGTGGGGCTCAAATGAAACAAAAATCCACTCTGTATCAATATTCATTTACCGTTGCCAAAATGACAAATAAAAACATTTCCACTAAAGAAAAATGAAACCAATGAATTGATTATGCAGCCGAAAGTTACCACCTTCATTATCTAGAGTGACTTTCACACATTTTATATAGAGATCTCCAGCATAACAAAGATGACTTTCAGTATAAAGCTCTCACTTCTCAACTCCCACCTTCTTGTTCCTCTCCTTCCTCCTGACACATATTTCCCTGTTCTGGGTCAGTTTTCTTCTCCTCAAAACGTACTTTTTTTGAGAGAGAGAGGGCCAAGAAATTCAGCTAGTAATTTAGGTCAGGGCTGACATCTCATTTCCACTGTGGTTTGTTCTTGGTCTTCTTCCCCAGATTTGACGAGTGACATACTGTGACTCTGATCAACAAACCATGATGCTGACTCAAGTGCAGAAAGGTGGAACAGTCTGACAACGACCTTGCATAATGAGCAGTAGGGATCTTGTGTTTTGTACATCCATCAGTGAGACACACATCCATGGTATGACAAGAGCTTTGCTTGTTCTGCAGAGTTTATCCAACATAAACATGAAGGACTTCAGGACATTATGAAATACTGGTTATGTGCAGGTCAAAGCAGTGCTGCACCTGATTTGCAATGTTACTCACTCTTTTGTGTCAGTGTTTACATTTGCACATAGGAGAATGAATCTCTTGTACCCATTACTGGGGCTAACTGGTTTTGGTTTTGATTTGCTAAGATCCTTCTATTATCTTACTCACCATCTGCAGTCAAGCACTGTTGAAGCCAAGATTTGCCAAAGACCTGATCAACTCTTTCCCCGTGGTGCATCACCAACACGCCTCTTCGCAAGGTGGCATTCTGAGACAGCTATGTAAAAAGGGCTTTTTATTAAAATATTATATATATATCCTGCATGAAATATCTGGAATCCTGGATGGTCTTTGATGGAAGAAGGAACAGCAGACCTGTCCTGAGAGGTTTATAACAAGCACAGAGAGGGAGAGAAAGGAGCTGCCATAATAGATGCCTATCTTTAGGACAATAGTAAGCTGGACTGGCTCTCCACTGAAGGCAAATGAAAGAGATCCCTGACCTTCATGGGCTACAGATTAGGTTTTAACTCTGTGTAACTAGTGAAAGGAAAACAGATCTTTTAATTCCAGTGTGGGAAGGAATAATAATTTTAATATATATCATACAGTTGGTATAAACAAAAGAGGGGAACTAGCTAAGATTTAAGTGGTAATGCTCTTTTATATGCCAGGACTACAACTCGTTCTTCTTTTTTTAATGAAAACATTACTTTTATACTTTTCATAACTGTATGGCCAAGTCAACAGTGAACCCAGATCTCTTCTGAGGCCACTTTTTTACTCAGACTGCATGCAATTACAAATAAGTTCTAAGTAGTTTGGGGTCAGTATACAATATACATTAAATACAGATGAGAAGATAAAGAGGAACAAGTCAAAGGCTTTGAAACTTTTTCAGCAATAACCCACCGCAGCATTATTGCTGCAGCACTGAGGTTAGTGATGTATATCTTCAGCAACAGAGAAAGAAATTCTTAAGAAGT
The DNA here is from genome assembly GCA_013400535.1 of Scopus umbretta. Lineage (NCBI taxonomy): Eukaryota > Metazoa > Chordata > Aves > Pelecaniformes > Scopidae > Scopus > Scopus umbretta. Next base: position 83,166 of record VZTL01013455.1, read on the forward strand.
GGTATGAAATTTATATTCATGTATTCTGCTAAACATTATTGCATTTCTGCCATGAAGCACGAATCAACTGCCACAAGATCAGAGTTTAAAACTAAGGTTTTGTGGTCTTGCTCTTCTGCTTAAGAGGAACCCAGAGGCTGGGGAAACTCCTAGACTGCACATCTGCAAAACGTGTTCCTCAGGCCAAGCGGTGGCTCAGCCACAGATCAAAGCTAGATAAGAGAGATCAAGAGCAATCAAGAGCCGGTGGAAGGACGTGTGACTTGTGCAGAAGTTTCTGTCTTACAGTTGTACACACAGTGTCCTGGGAGGCCCCAGGATGGAAGCTCCCTCAAGGTGCTTTCAAGTTTCTCTGATCTTAACAGAAATGAACCTGGGGTTATCCCCCAGCACAGTGAGAAGGGAGGTCATAGGGCCAGCAAGCCCCAGGGGGTTTCTGCAGCATGTCAGTGTGCCAGAAAGGACTGTCTTGGCATCCTTGACAGTCAGAGCCAATAAGGCAGTGCAGGTACAAATGTGCTGTAGGTAAAAAACACAAGAGTCCTTATTTGTTTGGTCTTCCTACCAGAAGACCAGTGGAAAACTTGGGAAAAAATTGATACATGTTGATTCTGAAACTGGGACAAAAATGTAATCCCATCAGTGCTGCTAGCCTTTCCAGCTAGCTGTTCTATTTTGCTTTAGCTATCTAAAAATACAAAAGAAGATGAAACATTTAAATGTGCTAAGATGTGGGATCACATAAACCACCAAGGTCAGACACATAGAATCTGGACATAAAAGTAACAATGAACAATGAGCCTAATTCTGCTCTAGTTACTCTGCTATGAACCCATATGAAAGTCAGGGGAAGTTGTGCCTGCATCTCACTTGCCAGACTTGTTGCCATATCTCTCTGCAGCTTCCCTAGTAAGGCTGTGCACAGAGAAACCTGAGCAGAGAACTCATATGTTGTGCTATTATGACAGGAACAAAAGGAGTTTTATGAAAGAAGGCAAGAGTAATATACATCATATATGTTACAAAGTATATTATACCATACAGTATAAACATATGAGTGTGTGTGTGTGTATACACACACATATATATGTGCATTACAACATAACATGAAAATGTGAGGGAGAAAAAGGAAGATACTAAATAGTATACTAAAAGTAAGATATTAAATTTACTAAATTACTAAGATATTAAATTTACTAAATGCTTTTAATTAATAATATATTTGGACAGGCACTTGGCAAATACAAGAAATGAAACAATTACCTGAAGAGAAAGTACATTGGTTATGCTCCTTGACCTACTAGGATTATGGATTTCTCCATTCAGATTTACATTAGGTTCATTTTCAGTTTGGGTGAAGAATCTTGAAGCTGTTACAAAAACATATTCCCTGTAGAAAAAGCAGAAGCAATGCACAGATACAAACATATGGGCACATACACAAATAGAAGGGAGTCATGACCTTGTTTACGGACACTTGTAAGTCAGGTTTCATATTCCATTGTTGTGGTTTAACCCCAATCGGCAAATAAGCACCACACAGCCGCTCACTCACCCTCCCCTGCCCTGGTGGGATGGGGGAGAGAACCGGGGGGAAAAAAAAAAAAACAAAAAAAAAACCCATGGGTTGAGATAAAGGCAGTTTAATAGGGAAGCAGAGAAAGAGAAAATAATGATCATAATAATAATGATAAAAGAATATACAAAACAAGTGATGCACAAGCAATTGCTCACCACCCGCTGACCGATGCCCAGCCAGGCCCCAAACAGCGATCGCTGCCCCCCGGCCAACTCCCCCCAGTTTCTATACTGAGCGTGACGTCATATGATATTCAATTTTTTTTTTTTTGCACACTTGCAGTCCACTTAATCACTTTGTTCTTGATTTAGAATCTGCCCAGTAAAAATTGAGCCTAAAATAATATGAACATATGGCATATATTGGGTGTCACCCTGCTAAAGCATGATCTTCAAACAGGAAATACTACCTGGTTGCCTCCTCTGTGTCTCTGAGGACTCAGCAAGAAGTGCACCTACACCTCCCAGCTTACAAAAATCAGCTCTAATCTACAAGTAGCATCAGCTGCAGAGCAAAGTGCAGGAAACCAGACAGATGCCTGCTGATACAGGGTAAATCAACAAGATGAGGGTAGGCTCAAGGTGGTGGAATAACCTGTGCATGGTTTCATTTCAAGTTAACTTTGCAAGCTCTTGAAATGAGAAAAAAAGATGAAAGAAGAAAGCAGTGAGCCAGGCTGAAGGCTCAGCCTGCCTGGCAGAACGTGGTCTTTTAATATTCATTAGGATGTCCAGGTTGTTCAAGACCAAACAGGGGTCATCCTTTGGCAGCTGAACTAATGAACTCTGGGTGTCTGTGGGCGTGTGTCCTATGTCTTTTCTTCCAGAAGTCTCAGCATCCCACCCGGACATCCAGGACCCTGCTCCCCTCTGCCCACATCACCTCCAGTTCCCGCCTGGCGAGGAGGAACACTGCCACAGCTCCCCAGCAGGAAAAGCAGCTGACATAAAGCAACACCCATGAAACCTCAACATACCTGTGCTTAACCCACGTGTCTGACTCATTGGCCCTCTCAGTATAGTTTTCAGGAAGAAAACCCCTGCAGCCTGTCCGATGAGAGGTCCCGATCACCCAGCCTTCGCTCACGTCAGACTGCTGCGTTGGGTCAACGTAGATGAAGTCCCCGGCGTTGATCATGAGTTCATCGATGTTCTGGGGCTTGTACTGGAAGAGGGCCCTCAGCGTCTGGGGGGAACAGGCACTAGGGTCAGGTTGCTGCTGGGAGCTCACTGCTGCACGTGCCACAGTGGTTCAGGGGATGCTTGTTCAGCTCTCTACTGGACACAGCAACCGGTACTTTTTTCTACTCTGCAACGTGCTCTTTAATGGCACTTCAGCAGAGAAAAAGGAAGACACTACCACATTTGCAATATGTGTAAAAATAGGCTCTTGGTTTTCATAAAAATATTTTTTTCCTGTAACTAGTGCAGACTTATTTGAAAGCAAACGTTCAGCTATTTTTCCAACTACATGCAGTTCTGAGTGTGACCAAAATCCAATATGAGACTTGTGACAAAGTTAATCTGACTGATTGATACATATGTTTATATATACGGATCTGACTGATATATATATATACACTGATCTAACTAAAAAATGTTGATCATTCCATAATTTAAATTTGGAAATGAGAACTGGAAAATTTTTGACTGGTTTTAACTAAGAGTCTGTTAAGCAGAGAATCATCAGCAAGAACTGTGTCCTGCTCACTCATATTTAACCTGTGCAGTTTTCATTATGGCTGGAACAATCAAGAAAACTAATTTTGCTGAATGGAATTTTACTGCAAAGCTGTGATTTGACAAAGCCTAGCAAATATTCAAGGATCATCACCTCGCGTCTCTCTTATTTTCTCATGTCATGGTAAGATTATTTTTTTCTGCTGGAGTTTTGAATTAGACCTTTCTGACATGCAGATCAAGCAGCCTACCATAAAGGTATCTTCTACTGATTCATGAGTATAGTTTTCCAACCCAAGAAGGTACTTGAAATAACCATGCTTTTTGAAACACTGTACTGTGCATGCACTGATTTTCTTCATGAAAAAAAAAAAGCAAGATGATTGTACCAAAGAGTCTGACTATGGGCTCAGAAAATTAAATAAATGTGATGACAGTACCTGGTAATGCACAAAACGCATGTCCCGTGAGTAGAGAGCAGCTACCCACTGGCAGGTCTCCCCTGGGTTAATGCATTTGGCCAATTCTTCCAAAGTCTTCTGATGGTGAGGATAAAACTTGTGAGCCAAGGTAAGGTGGAGCTGCTTTAGGCAGGGCTTCACATGGCAATCTAGGAATGAAACAATCACATCACAACATAGAAGTGAAGGTCATTTAAAGCTCCTCCTCTTGTTTTATCCTACATGCTTTGCATGATGCAGGAAATAGCATAGTAATTATTAGTAGAGTAGATTATAATTTTGCTGCATACTGGTTTTGCAGAATGTCATGGTTTTAATCATGCCAAAATAATTCACAAATCTGGACTGGATTTGCCCCCTGGCTTCAGTTGGGAGAAAAAAATGAATGGGGATTGAATTCCTCTCCCAGATTGAGATGTATTGAATTCGTTTCTCCCAGACAAAGCTATGCTGGGGCTGTGTCCCTTCAGTCTCTACTGGTGATGCAGTTTCCCTTGGAGGTCACTGAAGTGGGGATTAGGACCTATTTTTCAGGGATGCAATCGGGCCATCAGACCATAGCACCATGGGGCTGGAGGTCTGGGAATAAGGAATATTATATCCCTGCCCATCTTGGATATCCTGGTCAATGGCCTACCAAGTCACTCGGCCAACCATTTCAGCTTCTAGACAAGAGCACTATGTCTTCAAAGTCTAAAACATGCTCCCCTAGCCACGATGTTTTCAAGTCTGTAGGAGGAAGGGTGTTTGCTAGCAATAAAACATCAGGTAAGCTCTGTTGGAGACACAGGAGATGTTTTCAGTACCATGTCTAAGCATTTGTGCTACGACCCACCCATTTTCCCTCCAATGTTGGTCCTACCTGCCAGAGCTGAAGCCTCTGATGAGAATGCCAGAGCAAACTCTTTGAGGATATTTGCATGGTTGTCACCAATGAAGAACCCAAGGTAGCTGGTGGATGAGTGTAGTGATAGGGAAATGGATGGTGGAAAGTACTGTGAAAAGCTGTCACCAACTCTCTTTAAGGTGTCATACAATAATTCCACTTTCTGGTCTTCACACTGAAAGAAAACAGGAGGAGCAGGCTTCACCTACTGGCTCAACAGCTACAGCCTGCGTTATAGAGTAGTACCAGAGAACTATGCAGGCATTAGACTTCCTGAGAAAGACAACACACCTACGAACTTGCCTGAAATTCCTGGTATTAAAATCAGTAATACTGGGCAGTTTGATCAGCACAGTATCCTGGTGCTATAACAGGAGATGGAACCTCCTGCCAGGAGGTGTATCTAGCCTGGGTAGGAAAGAGCCAAAAGATATTACCATCTGACAGGTGTGCGGTAACCTGCCTGAAATGAGGCAACGATCATTATTTCCCTCTTCAATTCTGAGTAAGAATTTTTGTTATTATTATCCTACAGTCCTTAGCTGAAATCAATCCTGCTAAAACTTCAAGATCTCAGATGCTGAGCAACACACTTAACAAAATTCAGAAGGCATCTTTGTCATTATGATCCTTAATGCTCTAATTACAGCAAATTAAAGGATTGTACAGAGCCATGCTTCCACAAAAAAGTGTCAATTAAGCAATTTAAGAAGTGAAGAGACAAAGATGGAATTTGTGCTGTCCAGCCAAAGGCAGGAACATTAACGATGCTCCATTCCTGCGCTGCTTTATTCTCCTCCGCAGAGCTATTTGCTCCATTTGGCCTTTACACTGGGTCAAGCTGCTGAAGGGGAAGAGCAGAAGCAAAGAAAGGAGCTCCTCCTGCTTAGACCATTTTTCTCTCTCGAGCATTTCTCAGGCCACAGGGAGGAGGGATGCACCAAGGGGGCACCAGACAGGCTGGGCTGTGTGGGGACAGGTGTGGATGGGATCCTGCACCAGGGCTAGAGCCATGCAGCAGGCTCCTCTGGGGCCGACAAGTCCAGGAGCTGCCAAAGACATGGGGAGTCAAGAAACAGGAGAGGGCTGGGTCAGGAGAAGGTGGGAGCCAGGTCAGTGAGTCTCTCTTTCTGTCTTTGAGGTGCCCACATCAGCTCTTGCTGACAGCCAAGGAGCAGACAACAGCACCAGAGGGTGCATTTATCCCTAGAAATATGCTACCTGAAACAGGCCTGAAAGGCGTGAGGTGAGGGCTGCAATTCAGTTGTGTCTTCCAGGGGCAGGCCTTTAAACTTGACACCTTTGAGGAGTATGGCATTCATTATTAATGAATGATTTTTGTTCTGTATAATTGTGACTAATGGCCACACCGTACCATTCAGTATTTTGCAACAAAATACACTTATTTTCATTGTCTATACTTAGAGGCATGGTTTAGCATAAAAGTATAACAGAATAATTTTTATCCAGCTGCTCTAGCTCATGTCTGTTTCAGCGCATCTCAGCTGCAGCTGATGTTCATGTGCTGCACCAGCAACATGTGAAAACTGGATTCCAGGTGGCTCCAGAGATTTCCAGACCAGTGACTCTTTGCTGGTCTTTGCTGATATTGGCACATTCACCTATGCAGGAGAAGCAGCTCTGCTGGGAAGTTCTCTAGCAGGTTACCCAGCATTCCAGAAGGCCACCTAGGAGGACAGTAGCATCTCTAGAACCAGAAAACAGCCCACCAGGAGTCCAGCTCAGGAGGCTAACTACCATGTTAAATTATTGACAAGTGACTCAATTGCACTGCCAGACTCCAGTCTGGCTCCCCTTCCTCTTTCCATCCCTGTGCATTCTGCTTCTCTCTTCTTCACAACATCCAAGCTTCAATGAAAAGAGTAAAGACTGGGACACACCACTGTAGCAATGACCTTCTGGCTAGGGCTCTCTGGGGAAGGCAGGTGTTTCCCTGAGATTCCCATAGGCATAATACCGAAGTTGTCTACCTCTTGTGATAACACTGTCGCCACTGCACAGCTGGCTGAAGTCAGCCACTGCTGCCCTGCCCAAGAAGGTTTAACATCCTAGATTGATGTAGCAATGGCCATGGTCTTCGAAGCCTGCCAATAGCTGCATGTGGGGAGCTGTGCTTCCTGCTGGCAGGTCCGTGTGCAGCCTGGACTGCACAGGGTTGCTCTAGGCAGATGCTAGACATGTGCCACCCAGCTACCCGGAAGCATCCCACTGGTCCCAGCATCCAGTTTTTAGGTATGCTGAAGCCTAAGGTGGGTAGCTAAAGTGAGCGGTGGGAAGAGAGCCCCCAGTACCTACACAAGGGCTGAACACTCAAATATTAAGCAAGCATGCCTGGACCTGGTCTTGTTGGTTTGATCACCGAGGAGAAGTTCTGGTGTAAGACAATGGCAGGTGGCCCAGTTTCACCAGTGGTTTGCATTTGACCCTTGCATGTCTCTTGTGCCTTACCGTGAAGAAATCGCAGAGAGTGATGTGTGGAAAAATCTCATGGGCTCTGTTTTTCCCACACTGGCGCTTGCTCTCCTTCCAAAACTCTTGTAGGTGGTTATGCAAACAGCCAGTGGGGCACAAGTAAAGAGCATACTCCTGAGGGATTGGGTCATCCAAAGAGGGATCATTGCAGTGGGAGTGCAACCTGAAATCAAGTGCATATCACAGACAGTAAGTGTGTGCACCATTTAGTTTTGTTTCCTGTGAAGGTATGCATAGCAGAGACCAGAAAAAGGAAATACAAGGTTATTTTCTTCCAAATGAAAAGCTAAAATAAAAGCTCCTTATGAATTTTCTCTCTGAAGTACTAACTAATGGAGAATGGTTTTTTCCTTCTTATTTATTGTGTACTGTACATTTTATTATGTGTCTTCACTTCTTTCAATGTCTGAAAATGAAAGACAACAAAAAAGGATATTTTTAAGGGTTTTTTTGTTATTTTCCCCCTTTTTTCATGACTGGAAACAGAGGACTAGAAGAGGAAAATGGAGCAATGTGTAAAAAATGTTGAAGAATGACAAAATGAAAACTAACTGAAGATTTTAAAAATACTCAAAAAAAGCTAGCTTTTTTATTTAAGAAAGGTAAACAAGACAAATCAGAAAATGCACAAGCGAAGATCAAAACCTCTTATCCCATGTGGTGTTATCCTTCACCTTGTTCTTCACATGCTGTATGTTTGTCTTCACAGCTGTTGGATTGGGAGTGATCATTGGAAAGCGTGGTGGCATCCCTGACAAAAAATTATTTGGGAAGCACAGGCCATTCTCAAATGTCTCCTCTGGCTTTTCACACACACATATCAAAAAAAAACCCAACAAAAAAAAACCAATCAAATCAAGCAAAAAAAAAAAGGCACAACAAAAAACCAGAAGAAAGTGCAAAGAAAGACTGAATTTAATGTGAAGGTGGATTAAAGCAAAAAAAATCAATTATCAGCATATGAATAACATATGAATACTCTGTGAAAGTCTTGGTACAGAGGAAAAATATTTGTAGGGATCAAGACTAACAAGTGATTTTGACTCTAATGATACCTCCCGGTGACCATCAGCCTTTCAGCTTATTTTGTAGTGAGCCTCTCTCACAGGAAGAAGACAGGCTGTTTACCTTCAGCCATGGCCATTTAGCTCCACGTTGTTACTGCATGCGTTTGTAACTGCAGCTGTGGGTTTACAGATATTTTCCATTTTCTTCCTCTTTTTCTTCAGGATGGAGAGCACAGGTTTCCCCCACAGGCCCCGTGCCCATTGCCCACAGGTGCACACCATGAGGTGTGAGTGCTCTGCTGAGGCAGGGAGGACATTTACCCCATGGGTGTCTCTGAGCACTTTCCTGGACGTGCCCTGGTGTGTGCCCACAATCCTGGCGTGAAGCCTGGGATCCCCTTGCAGAGGCAGTGAGCAGATCTCAGTGGTCATGACCATAAATAAGCAGGAAGCTTAAAACTGAGGAGAAGTGTCTGCCCAGAGCAGCCGGTTCCATGAATTGACTAACATCACTGTGGTAAAAGTAGGTGCTTCTGCCCAAGACTGGCCTTTCTTCCCCTGCTTTTTTGATTTACCCTGGACCTTCTGCAAATAACCTTGCTTCCCAGAATAAGTACAAATACAATTATTTCTTTCTCTGTGTGAACTAAAATAAAATAAATTAAAAAAACCCAACCAAACCTCAGATGCAGGGGTTTTTATGGCAGCTAACTTCAAGTTCAGTGACAGAATCATCACATGAACAAGGATTTTTAGCCAGGTTTCATGTGAAAGCTCTCCTTAGAAATCACAGGGACTTACCATTTTGCAGCATCTTCTATTGTCTTCTGTCCAGTAGCAGCCAAGGCTTTTTGCCTAGAAAAAAACCAAAATGAATTCATCAGAATAACAGAAAGAAAACTCCTAGAAAGTAAAGAATGGACATGCTGTGGTCACCAAGTCTATATTCCAGCACAGACAACTAGGTCATTCCTGGCAAATATTAATATTAATATTCTTGAAGCCCACTAGATAGTTTTTTCCACTGCAAGTCTTTAATTCCCTGAAGATTGGTAACCTCCCCTCCCCACAGAATGTCCTCCCTTGCGTTCTGGAGGTGTTTTCTTAGGAGCCCTACTGACTACATGGATTTCCTTATGGTTGGGTAAACCATCCATCCACGCACTGTAAGAGCAGGGTTTGCTCAGTTCATAAAGTAATGTTCTGGTTCAAGATACCAGGACCAAGCCCATACATATAAACAAAGCAAAACATACTTATATTAGGGTTTGAATATATCTGGATTATATCTGGATTGAGGATCTCCCAAAGGCCAGCAGAGAGCCAGATCTAAGCCACCCGTTCAGTCCAAGATGAGGGACAATATCTCACATTTCTCTCTGTTAATGCAAGTGACATTCTCTGGGATCAGATTTGATTCAGATTTCTTTTTCTCACTAGAGCTTTCAAAATGCCAACTATGTGCTTCACATGAACAAGTCTTTGTGGCTACATGTTAGGTGACAGGTGAAGGATTCCAGTGTTCCTGCACCCATGAACCCCATTTCCAGCCCTGTAGCTCACCTACAAACTTCTCGGAGGAGACATGAAGGGGAAGCAGACAGAGTGGACATGCAGGAAAACCTGCTAAATTACTTGGCATCTGCTCATCTCTTTCCTTCTCTCTTGAGGCCATCCTTTCTGGCCACTGGGTCCTGACGGCATTGATTCATTTAGTCTCCTCATATTTTTATCTTCCATCCATCCCTGTGACACCTGAGCACACATCAGCAGTGCAATGAGTGCCTTAAGCAGCAGGACTCAGCTTTGTCCTCGGTGCTTCCTCCTTGCCTTCTGTCTTCTCTTTAGTGCAAAAACTACACATGCGCTTGTTAAAAACATTTAAATGTACTTATGTGTATGTGCAACCATGCCTGCCTCCTTAGTGGGGGCTCAACATGGATGAGGGCTAACAAGAGTCTTTCCACTCAAGCTTTACCTTCTACCTTTCTTCTGTGCCAAGTAAATAAACTACCATGGCCAAAATCAACGCAAAACCATGAGCTAGCTGGTCTAAAATTAGCCTGTTTCCTCTGGGTCTGAATTCTGCACATTTTCTTTCCACGCCTCTGCTAGCTCACCCTTCTCCATCACATCAAACACAAACAACTTATGTTTTTGTCATTCTCCCTATGCAGCCCTTCCTGCCGTATCCTGTTGAAATGTCAGTGCCTGCCGCTGCTCAGCCAATGATGCCAGACTTTGTCAACCACTTGTTACACCTCAAAGTGAGTGTTTCACCGCTTCATGCCATGCTGCCCCTCCCACTCGGAAAGAAACTCTGTGCAAACAGCTCTGAAGCCAAATGGAGCTTGACTTCAGCTTTTCTTTACCATAGGGCCTGCAAAAATGTAAATGTAGACAAGTGAGACCTGAGACCATGGACTGCCATGCTGCTCAGTGCTATCACCTTGCTCCCTTGTGCTCCTTTCTGTGTCTGTTCCCACCTTTTGTCTCATCATAGACGTTGGCTGTAGGATGCTTTCCAGCAGGGTTTGTAGAGCCCTTAGCATTAGGAGAGCATTAGGCTGTGACTAGACATCTTATGTTTCCAAGATGAGCAGTGAAGATTGAAAGATATGCATAGAATAAGTTCTGTATATACCAATTACTCACAGATAGAGAGTAGGAATAAACCATTGAAAATCTGTATTAAAAATAGTGTCTTTACAGTGAGAATAAATGATCTCTTCCCTAAAGCAGAAACTGCTGACACAGTTCAGTTCTGTGTGAGCACCAGGGGAGGCCCATTTTGTTGATCTGATGCTAGGCTTGATCCTCGCATATTTGGTTTTTGTTCTTTAGGGAGATGTTGCTTTGGCATGCTGGTTCTACAAGATGAAAGATTTTGTAATATTTCCACCCAGCCTCATTTTTCTCAGTCCAGGACATCTCAAAAGAACAATTTTTCCATACTTTCATTTACCATTCAGTCCAGGAACTACAGAGACAGCTAAAAGGTTTTACGAAAAGGCAAGCAAAATTTTGAAGGTCTTAAAGTCAATAAAAGCAAATAAATTAAAAAATAAAGTGCTTTTGGACATTTATTTATGGACATCATTTATGTTGATTTGCATAATACTTCTGCCACTGCTTCTTGATTTTGACCTGGGAAGCACAAAGTCATCTCAGTAACAGCAGAAAGTGTTTCAAAGGGGATTTGAAGAACATCACGTACAGGACAAAAAAAATTTAAAAACTAGCCATTACTTTGGGGTGACCAAACTTACAGTAGTACTAGAGAAATTATGACCCAGGTTTTCAGCTGCACAGCTAAATTTCCACTGTGCATAACTGGGAACAAGGGACCCACAGTTTCCTTGTAAGCTGTGCCCATCACGTCCAAAGTTGATCCACTAAAAGCAGCTGTTCCTAAAAAAGCAACATGGCACTGATGAAGGGAGCCTTTTCAACTTGCTTACTTTTCAGTCAAAAGGGAAAGGTATCACTCTCCTTTCTAAAATATTTTTATGAGGGGTTCTTTGACATTCAAATAAAAAGATTGATTTTTTGAACAGTTTGAACTGAAGTGTCCATAGTTGCCCTTCAGAAGTTGGAATATCTTCCCCAAAACTTCCCTGTCCGACCAGAGCAATGTTTGGGGGAGGAGTGACAACCATGTTTCTTCTTTATTAACTTGGTTAGCTGCCACCAGTTAATCTCTCATCCATTGGGATTGCCAAGAATAGTGCCTCATTCTTTGCTATTACATTTTCCAGGTAGGACATGTGTCATGGTTTAACCCCAGTCAGCCACTAAGCACCACACAGCCGCTCACTCACCCTCCCCCCCGGTGGGATGGGGGAGAGAATCAGGAAAAAAAAAAAGTAAAACCTATGGGTTGTGATAAAGGCAGTTTAATAGGACAGCAGAGAAAGAGGAAATAATAATAACAACAACAACAATATTATTATTATTATTATTATTATTATTATTATTACTACCACTACTACTACTACTACTACTACTACTACTACTACTACTATTATAAAAGAATATACAAAACAAGTGATGCACAATACAATTGCTCACCACCTGCTGATCGATGCCCAGCCCGTCCCTGAGCAGCGATCGCTGCCCCCCGGCCAACTACCCCCAGTTTCTATACTGAGCGTGACGCCGTATGGTATGGAATAGCCCTGTGGCCAGTTGGGGTCAGCTGTCCTGGCTGTGCCCCCTCCCAGCTTCTTGTGCCCCTGGCAGAGCAGGGGAAGCTGAAAAGCCCTTGACTAGTGTCAGCACTACTGAGCAACAACTAAACCATCAGTCTGTTTCAACATTATTCTCCTCCTAAATCCAAAACACAGCACTATGCCCGTTACTAGGAAGAAAATTAACTCTGAATGAAGCTGAAACCAGGACAACATGGTTTTGGAACAAGTTCCTGATTCAAGACAGGAAGAGAAATTGACAGAGTTATGTGGCACCTTGCTAAGAAAGCTTACTATTTTAAAACAGTCTCCAGTGACAAAATCCAGCAAGAGATCTTTGCCAGGCCTGAAAAAAACTTTGGACAGAAGTTACATCCACATTTAACTCCCTTATAATAACAGTGATAAGCAGAAAAAATGAAAAGATATATCCCAAGAGCAACTATGGACAACAACTTCTTAACTCATTGTGAAGCCTCTCAACCTAAAGATGCGGAAGAGCATGTGTCTTCATCTATACACAGTATTTATAAAAATGGATACAGAGCGGTTGTTTTTGCAATATGAGCAATACACACGGCTCTACAAGAAATTCAGAGCAAGACAGGCCTAATCCCTGTATGGGGACATCACCCTCAGGAAGCAGCACGCTCTCTTGATGAAAAATCAAGCTGCCTGCTGTCAGGATCTTACAAGAAACACCTCTTATATCTTAAATACCTCTTACTGTGCAAAGACAACTGAACACATTACTCACGCGATATGGGCCGGGAATCCTTTGGCAAGGAGAGACTCGAGGAGTACAGAGGTGTTTTTGCTTCTGTGCTTGTTGGACACCTTTGCGTACAGCTGTGTCTCAGCCACCGCCATCTCCTCCGATCTTCCCCTGACAGTGTGCCGAGCGCTGACAGAAACTGGGAGGTGGGAGGAGGATGCAAGGGAGGGAGTAAGAAAATGAGAGAGAAAGAAGCAGCTAAAATAAAAAAAAAAAAACCCAACCTCAAACCTCTTGTGATCTTTTCTGACAAAAGCTGACATCCTGTTTTCATAGCATCTGCATCTCTGACTTTTCGTTTTAGGGTGGCTAAAAAAGCAAAAGCTATCTGTAGGCTTTTCCCATCAGCCATAGCAGAACAAGATTAGTAGTCCAAAGGTAAACATAACAGTCAGGATGGACCTGTGGAAGGGTCTGAGATGGGATCTTTTAGCCTTTCATTTTAAATTGTCTTCTGAAAGCCCAGAAATCCACCTAAGCTGCTACTGAAGTGTGGGGGAGGCAAGCAGGGATGTACTGCAGCATCGAAGAAGTTTCTGGCCAGATTCTTTCCTTCTGGGCTCGATTTTCACACCCTCCCATCTCTATCATTTGTGGCTTTGACCTTCTCTGCCAAAGGCGATGAGCCAACCAACTGTGCAGGGTCAAAGCCAGTGTCCCATCTAGACATCATGCCTTGAGGCCGGGCTTGGAGCAGCTCAGGATGGCAGCAAGGATAAGCCCCTCCTTTCCACTGGTGTCAGTCCCACCACGGGAGCCTTTGTAGAGCTGTGCTGGCTGGTCCCCAGGGCCTCCAGCATGACCAGAGCAGGTGAAATGGTTGGAGACAGTTTTCTCTGTCCTGGGCTCTTCTCATTGAAGGTACCGCCACTGCCTGGGGAGGGCAGGGCATCTCACCTGGTGGACTGAAAGGGTCACCTGAACTGCTGGTCTCCTGAAATGAGCCCTCACTTTCTCCCCCTTGGCTGAAGTTGCCCATGGGGCACCTGGCCAGTTTGGGCTGCTTCTCCAACTGCTTGTCTCGGAAGCCCGGTGTGGAAAGCATCAGAGCACTGTGAGCAACTCAAGAAGTGCAGCTTGCTTTATACAAACTTGTTTGCTTGTTTGTTTTTTTTTTCCTTATATCCCCCTGTGTTTACCATTTCCAGGGAAGGCTGCTGAAAGAGTGACACAAGAGATGATGAAGAACTTGATGTCATGGCCTAGATGTGAACAGTTAACAGGATCGTGATGTGGTGTCCTCTCCTTTGGAAGTGCCGGTTTCCGTCATGCACAACAAAGGGACTGAACAGCTTCCCTCACTGCAACCATGTCCCAGGGACATGGGTTTTGTCATGGAAAGCCTTCATTTCTTCCCTGGCCCCTCAGGACCCTTGTTTCACTTACACTGCCATGGTTTTTTGCTTCATTTCTCCTCCTTTTAATTCCCTCCACCCACCCCTCTGTCTTCAATCTTTCTTCTTAGTAAAAAAAATACAAGCCAAATTATTACTACCCTTGAGCATTTTATGAAGCTGAGCATACATTTTCACTTTCTAAATCCCAGAGTACAAATGAGTTGATACTTCAGAGACACAAGATACTGCTTGCAAGGTACTTCCAAAATATTGTGCAATATCTAATTATAGAAATTATCCATAACTAATGCATGGGTCTTTTTCAAAAACCCTCTATGTGTGCTCTTTGCTGCAAGCACACAGTGACGGCTAAACCAAGTGAAGGAAGCGCAAGGTGAGCCTATGGGCCTTGTGTGCTGAAGAGACGAAGCACCTGGGGCTTCTGCCTTTTGCCTCCCACAGCTGTTGGCAGACTCCTCAGCTGCATGAGTTTTGATAAAAGCTGAGCAAGCATGAGTTTGTGCAGTCTGTGGTGCTCCTTTGCTGAGGGGTTACAGAAAGGTTTGCAAATACTACAATATTACCTGATGCTCTTAGGCTAATTAAAAAGCGTGCTGAGTTTTTATCTTCCCCTTTCTGTAGCCATGCCATCAGGGGCTACCTGATACCCCTCACCAGGTTGAATTACATAGGCTGCTGCCGTAATGCTGTATGAGGCAGATGACTGAACAGGCAGCCACGGGTGGCTCACTGAAAATCTTTCAAGAGCAGACTGGCTTAGCAACCTCAGAAGCTCCTTTTGGTTTCTTTTGATAATGAAGAAAGAAAACAGTTTTGCTTTTAACTATGACTTCTCAGGAAGAGGTGAGTGAAGCTTTGGGAGCACGCGATATCCTCTAGATAAACGACACATCAGTGTTTTGCTTTTGTGTAGTATGCTTCACAATGCTGTTTTGTTTCCTGAGGGACAACTTATGCACCAGTTAGAAGTTTGCTTGGTTTTTATTTTTGTATTTAAAAATCATGCACAGCAAGCTGTTCTTTTCTCTGCCTTAAAGTTAGCAGATTCTATATAAAAGTTAATTTATGTTCATTGAAATGAAATTTTATCAAAAGAAAGAGTAGAAACCTTACTGCAGTTGTTTGCTGAAAAGATATTCCAGGTGACTTAAAGATATAGTGTCACAGATAAAAAAAATATATATTCTTTGCCTAAAATGTGTCATTGTAAGCATTTTCTGGGACTGACTCTGCAAATACTTACACTGCTCTTACAGCTTACCAGTTCCGCTGTCTTTAACAAAGCTGGATTTATTTCACACCACTGTGAGTTCAAAAATCTGATTCCTTTTGCCAGTGACAGTGTGCAGAACCTGGGTCAGAAACTAGCATTTCAAATCTATTTGCCCTGGATTCTAGTGTAGCCCGTTTTAATTGTTTTTCACTGTGTAGAAAGCCATCAAAGGTCTTCTGGAATAAAATTCAGTGGGCCCCTGCATGGGGATCCTGTCAGGTGTTGTGCAGGTGTCATACTCTTTTTAGTCTTTCTCTTGTTTCCTATTGCAATTAAAGAGCAGGGGATGCATTTACAGCCCCCGTGAGAGTTATTAAAAGTAGCTTCAGTGCTTAGACAAATTTGAACAAAAATTAACTTCAGTAGTTTGCTGGTAAACTAATTATAAAAGCTCCTCTCATGAACATTAAGTACATAACTTAATGTACTGTGTCCAGCTCTGGAGCCCTCAGCTTAGGAAAGACATGGCCCTGTTGGAGCGGGTCCAGAGGAGGGCCACAAAAATGATCATAGGGATGGAACACCTCTCCTGTGAAGAAAGGCTGAGAGTGTTGGGGTTATTCAGCCTGGAGAAGAGAAGGCTCTGTGGAGACCTTGTTGTAGCCTTTTAGTATTTAAAGGGGGCTTATAAGAAAGATGGGGACAGGCTTTTTAGCAGGGCCTGTTGCAATAGGACAATGGGTAATGGTTTTAAACTAAAAGAGGGTAGATTCAGACTAGACATAAGAAGAAACTTTTTACACTGAGCATGGTGAAACAATGGAACAGGTTGCCCAGAGAGGTGGTAGATGCCCCAGCCCTGGAAACATTCAAGGTCAGGTTGGACAGGGCTCTGAGCAACCTGATCGAGTTGAAGATGTCCCTGCTCACTGCAGGGGGTTTGGACTAGATGACCTTTAAAGGTCCCTTCCAGCCCAAACTACTCTATTAATCTATGATAACATTTTACAGGGTTATTATCTTTTTTTTTTTTTTTTTTTTTTTTTCTCCTTTTGAGTGAGGAACAAGA
>VZTL01013455.1:110662-128491 GCA_013400535.1 Scopus umbretta
TTTTTTTTTTTTTTTTTTTTTTTTTTTTAAATAGGTCACATAGAGCCAATTTGTCTGCCTAATTTTGGTGAACAGTTCCCAGAAGGGAAAATGTGTTGGGTATCGGGATGGGGAGCAACTGTGGAAGGAGGTATTTTAAATGGTCTGCTGTTGATTACACTACATGAAAACATCTCACATACAGTAAATACAGAATTTGGTTGGAACATTGTTCGACATTAAATTTTCTGGAATATATGGGTGGGGGAAGAAGACATATTCCTAAATTTTATGTTCACGCTTTTGTGTTCACCCTGAACTGCAAAAGTGTTGTACAAACCCTTATCACAAGGAATGGATGGGTACACTCTGTGAAAAGGTTGAAAATGACATGTAGACAGCAACACCGTCCACAATGTTGTACTCGGCCTCAGTCAAACAGGCTGTGTCCTTTATAACTTCAAGCATAAAAAGCACAGCATGAATGCAAGAATCAACCATCCATTTTTTCAGAGAAGCATGTATGCATTTTCAGGCAGGTTGGATGATGTAGAAACTGTATCTGTGAATAATGTCACAAAGAAAAGGGAATACTATTTTTTTTTTTTACCATGGCTCACAAGTCATGTTAATCAAGAGTATATACTGAATCACTTTCATGTGAAAATGCTTGAATTCTCAGGTCATTGTTTTTTATCATTCTTCATTTGTCTCATTTAACATGTTCCTGCTGTTCAGAGAACAAGAACAGTATGTTACTTGACCTACAGAAAATAGCAAAAGGTAGGAAAAAAATGAAAGCAAGGTTTGCCACATAAAAAGTCAGCGATAAATTGACAATAGGCAGTATGCAAATACTCCCATTTGTAGAAATGATCTATGCAGACTCTCAATAAAATAAAATAAATATTTATAAAATAAATCAGATGTTTGCAGATGATTTGTTGACTAACAGAACAGGTGACAAATTCAAAACAAATTTTGGCACTAGTACTGAAGACAGTGTCCAAGCAGCTTTTAGGTTCATTACTGTCATTGATTGTCTAGTTTGAAGCAGAAACATATAATGTACAGCTTTATAATATATATTGTGACAATCCACAGCTCTATAGAGTCACTAGTTACTGGATTCTGTAAGTGATGAGACACCTAGTTGCCTTACTTGTGTGTTGTCATTTTAACGGTATTCCTTTCACCCTTTCCAATTCTTCATATACTAAAACATTTTCTGTTTATAATTAGAGATTAGTTTCAAGGACAGAGATTTTTTTCCTTTGTGTTTTTTTGTTTTGTTTGGTTTTTTAACAGGTGATACATCTGACACCATGAATTATGCAGGTGTTCCTCTGATTTCTAATGCAATTTGCAATCACAGGGATGTCTATGGTGGGATCATAACTCCTTCAATGCTTTGTGCTGGTTTCCTAAAAGGAGGGGTAGACACCTGCCAGGTATGGAAGTTTCCAAATTGCAACTGTGCTCTCATTAACAGCAGCAATGGAAAAACATGAGTGATAAGTTATCAGAAGGCACTCCCAGGCTTTTCTTGGGCAAACATTTGGTTTTGTGCTGTTTAGTCAATTTACCATTAATATCATTCACCGACTGTGCATGCATTCATATGCTACAATTCCCTTTTTATATTTCTTCTGTGGACCATATATACTACTTCTGAAGCCAAATTTACTTAAGACGTTTTTTAATTTCTTGCATGTACTACAGCATGGTGCCATCCTTTCTTTGCCCTCTCTGTGGCCTCTGCACTACACTGAATTGCACTGCACTGTAAGCAGCTCTGGAGACCTGCAAGGGGTGGAAACCCTGTGGTGAAAAGCAGCCAAAGTGTATATCAATAGAGAAGCAGAAGCATGTGGTTTTGGAAAGAGTAGAGTGAGGCGGGGGAAGGAAGAAAGGGAGAGGTGTTTGAGTAACTCAGGGGACTGGTAATGACTCTGTGGGAGAGGGATTCATAGCAGCGATGGATCCTTGGCAACACAGGGTGGGGCTGATTCGAATTCACTGTCAGAGTCATGACGGTGCCCACCTTGTGCCAAGTCTCATCCCCATACACACTAATGTGGACTCACCTAGATAGTCATGGATGAAGAGCAAGGGCTGGGGAGGAACTTCTTGTTTCCAGATTTGCTCAGTCCCAGTTATGCATGGGAGAAGATGAAGCAAAGGTGTTAGGTATATAGATCTTCCTTTAAGTGCCTGTTTGCCCAACCCCCCTAGCAAGGTACCTGGCACCAGCACATCACTATGCCTGGGAGAGGTGCTCAAAGGTAGCAGGCTCAGCACATGGCTCCAAGTGACAAAATGAGCCCCACTCACCAAAGAGGGAATTTGGAACAAGCCTCTCCTTCTTTCTGTTATTGTGCTGGCTCTGATGCTCACAGGGCAGGAAACCACCCTGGCAACATAAACTGAGAGCTTTCAATACTTAAATGTGAGTCCACTGAGTTGAATCTGCTTAGCAAAGTGTCTAGGAAGGGCCAGAAAAGCAGTGTGCAAGACTGTGTGCAGGAGCAGGCAGGGAAGGAGGTGAGGTACAAGCTTGTTGCAACCCTGGTCTCAGCTCAGCTCAACAGCTAGAGGCTTTTTGAGAGAAGCAGATGTGAGAGACCAAGACCATGACGTGGAGACTGCAGATCAGCAATCTGCAGAACAGGCACACTCCCCAGCACCTAAGTGTTGTTCATCAACAGGCTTCAGTGTTGCTTCTGTTGTCCTATACTGCTAAGTGGGGAAAGAAAAATATGGTCCAATACACATTTCTAAGTCTCCAACTTCTGCCATAACATATGCTTTTCCCAGGATGCAGAACAGAGCAGAAACAGGAAACTGAATTACTGGACTATGCTTCTTCCCCTACTCCCCCAAATAGATGTTCCCCTCCTTTTCTGGGGAACTGACATTTGTTTTAATTCTTTGTCCTCCAGGGAGATAGCGGGGGCCCTTTGGCATGCGAAGATATGAGTATCTGGAAGTTGGTGGGGACCACTAGCTTCGGAGTGGGCTGTGCAGAAAAGAACAAGCCAGGCGTCTACAGCCGAACCACCTCCTTCCTGGACTGGATACATGAACAGATGGAGGTCTGGTTTTGCCCTGTCTCTACATCTCTGTTGCTTTGCTCTGCCTGTGCCACACAGGGTTTATTTTGTATTTGTCACAGCTGAGTTGTGTCGTACATGTGTCCGACACGTGCGACTTGAGGGTACATTTGGGAATTGAGGCAGGTCTGCGTGCAGAGCAGGGTGCAGGGGTCTTAGTGAAATGTGGGGAGCACCTGGGCAGGGGCAGAGAGGGGAGAGGAGCATGGGAGTGACTGGGGAAGGGGGTCTGGAGGTGCAGAGCAGGGAGATGTGAAAGGGCTGAGAAAGGAGATGGGAAGCAAGAGAAGAGATGCTAGGGGACTTTACTTGAATCTGTGAGGCTGCTACAAAAATGTCTGGGGACTAGAAGCTGAGTGGGCCAAAGAAACTGGGGAGGGGGGAGACAGTGTTGACTGGAAGGAGTGGAGAGCAGAGGCAAGGAAGTGGGTCTCCCCAGAGACCAGGTCTTCTGCTGTCTGTACCCCTCCAGCACTGCCAGAGAGATGCTGAGTTCAGTCAGCTGAGCAGGGAGAGTGATTGTGCTTCGGGAGGACTCCCAGGCAGGGATCTGTTGCCTAAGCAGAGCCATCTAGAGCCATTTTAGAGACCCCAGGCTGTCCTGCCTGGCTCACAGGTGTCCCTGCAGAAGGGCCAGGGTCTGAAGCTAGCCTTGGATTGCATCCACCATCCCCATGAGGATGTCTCAGGTACCCTGTGATGGCTCAAGTAGATATTACAGATGGTCTATGGGAGATCTGAGGCCTTCTGGATCAACTGCTAGAGATCAGGCAAAGTGCACTAAGACACCTCAAGTGGCAGTAGGTAGTGCATGTGCAAGGCAAGTGAACCCTCCTCCACTGCCCTGGTAGGCGCCTAGACACATAGCTGACAGGCAGAAGCCTGTGCACAGGCTCTTAATTGTCATTTTCTTAGCTTCATGGCAAAGCCACCCTAGGCACCAAGGTGTATGTCCCACCCTGCTCTAGCCTGGTCCTCACAGACAGTGGTGCCAGTGCTGCTATTCCAGCACGCAGTTTGCCGGAATGAATGAGTGAATGAATGCATAAATAGCAATGATGCTATTCCAGCACCAGCAATACAGCCCCCAGTCCCGACAGCTGCCTGTGGCACTGTGATGGCATGTGATGAAACCAATCCTGCCCCCGTCTCATTTGTGAAATATGTGAGACTTCCTCCTCAAACCTAGAGTGCCAATATCAAGCATTCACAGGCAAGAAAATGCCCGAAATAAGGCTATGTGTGCAATTTCAGTTCAGCTCCCATCTGTATACTGTAAGACACATGCTGTTTTCACAACCTATATTACGCATGAAGATTTGTGCTATCACATACCTATCTGTCAATCAACAAAGCTAAAGAAGACGGGATAACATTTCTAAATCTTTAAGACCTCTAATATTACTTTTTTTTCTTACCCCCAAACATATACATCATTGTGATCCATTTGCAGATACAGAAGCCTAGACATTTCAGATGGCGAGTTCATGTCCAAAGAAAGCACAGATCTCCATTATAAAGAAGTGATCAAGGGGAAAAAAGTACAGCTAAATCTTTGTTTAGCTAAATGCTCACATGTTATAATTTTTCACAGGGACATCCTTCAGATGTAAACATTAATTCATCAATTTATCCTCTTAGAAAGGATTTTCAACTTGCAGCACAAAAATGTGAACACTTTTTAATGGGCTCTGAAACAAACCAAAAGAAACTGGAACTAGTGTGCCTTTGAAAATGGGTCCAAGGGAATGGCTTGCACCCAGCAGATTTGGATTGTGGCATAATGGTCCTGATCTGCTCTTACCTGCTATTGCTCACCGTGAACCGGGGTTCATTTGGTCTCTCCAGAAGTTTCTGTGCTTTCTTCAAACAAAATTAACTCTCATAGCTAAGGCTTAACAAAAGAGTTAGGAGAAAGATCCATTTTGATCTAAGGGATGCAAAATTGTGAGATAAGGAATTTGGCCATCAGCATGCCATTAAAAGCTCTCTTTCTGGTAATTAGCTTTATCACAGCTCACCTGGCAGGGCTAACCATCCAATGCAAGGCATGATCAAAGAGGAGGCATTTGTGTTTTCTGATCTTCCATTTCCAGTTTTGAAACCTGAATAAAGCACTTCTGTCTCTAAGATTTTCAGGAGGATACAAACATTTTGCTAAAGGCTCTCTCCTGTGAGTATGAAGAAAAGTTTTTTATTGCTTTCCACTAAATGGTGAAAATTAGTTGATGTTATTTAGCAAGATGTTTCTCCAATATTGTGAACAGAATTTCTGCTGCCTCTGTTTTGAACAGTTCTCCCACTAGGGAGGAAGCAAAAAGTTTATAGCACTAAGGGAAGTACCAGTGACCTACATACATTACTGTCTGAGAAATATGCTTCAACTATTAAATCTGAATAGGCATGAAGGTTCCCACCCCAGCAAAAAAAAAAGAAAAAAAAAAAAAAAAAAAAACCACCGATGGAACAACTAAGAGGAAGCAAAATAAACCCCTTCAAGGCCTACTTAAGCTGCCTGTATGCGTGTATCCCATGCATGCAGTATCTACCACTATTACTAATTTACTCCTCCATCCCCCATAACCATATTTCTTTATGAGCCTTATGTTCCTGTCTCAGCTCATGCAAGGCTGAGAATCAGTGAACTGAAGTGGTGAGAGAGGCTGATGGCACTTGCTCAAGTTCACAGTGCATGCAATGGGAATTAGACCACACCTCTTTCGTTGATGTGGTGTCTTTTTCTGAAGAACTTCAGCTGGCAGGACTGGCTGCAGCAGCCCCGTGGTTCCTTTGGTGACCCTAGTACAGCAGGGAAAAAAAAAAAAGTCATTCCCTTTCAGAGTTCAACAGGTGGCAACATGAGCATTTAAATAGATGCATAACTGATTTTGCTTCCCAGAGAGAAGAGCTGCAGACCTAAGGAGAGTGGCGGTGCGCTGGGCTTCTGAAAACCCACATCATGCTCCAGAACCACAGAAGGACCCACCACACTCTTCTGGTCACCTGCTCTGAGCTTTGTACCTTCATAGACTACTTTTTACCATTTGTCTTTGGTACTGGTACCTGTACTTAATGAAAACTGTTGCACATTCAGCCTCTTTTGGATGGAAGAGGCATTTGGATGCTGTATGATGGGCATGCATATTTACTGTCAGCTACAAATTTCACATGTAGAAAAAGTGCTAAAAGACTGATAAGCCAGGATGCTATCACAATAAAGTTTTGCAGGCACCAGTAAAAGACCAGAGCAACTTCAGATCGGGTTGCTAGCTATTATTTTAGTACTTACCTTCTGAGAACCAGACTACAAAAAGACTTTTTTTCCTGAAAGTATTCATATATAAGGTCCATGCTCTGTTGCACAGGCAGAAGCAGTTTTCTTTGAAGCCATGAAGCAAGCAAGAAGCAAGCAGTTGACAATTTTTGGAAACATTTGGCAAGTGTGTTCAACTCTTGTTAGGAAAAAATCTCTGGATTCAAATCTTATAACATGTGGCTGTGAACAAAGTCCCTAAAAATTGAATTCCTGTATGTTTTCCTGTGGTAAATAGCTCTGAAATGAGCAACATGCAGGTTGTAACTTTACTGAAAAACTCTGAGATTACTGAACACTCTTAAAGGGAAGAAGAGCTTCTTTACTGCCTTTCAATAGGCCAGAGAGCCAAAATCATTGCTCTATCTATGATGCACCATGCAGTGCAATAGCCATTGAATACTCCCAAGCTCACGTCATGTAGTACAGTTCACCAAGGCACTCACGCTCTGTCACCTTCCCTCTTTTCCCTCCCTTTCTCTGCAGACAGGACAATACAGGCTTCCTGTTTTAAAAGCCGTTTAAATATAACAGCCTTGTGGTGTTAGATTGGAAAACACCTGATCATTTTGTACTTGGCCTTTGTAAAAATCCTGGCATGAAAGTTTTGAATTTTAGAATTGCCAGGGACTAGGTAGGCTGAATAATGGATAATATTGTCAGAGCTTTTCAATATCAGTGAAAATTGATCAAGTGCTGCTATCTGCTTGAAATGTGGTTTTGGTTGCAGTCTGTATGCTTCTAAATCAGTATCTGCATGACCACTGTCATCCACCACTGCTGCAAGAAAGCACGGGCGGAATTGGAACGGCATTCTCACTGCAACACGTCGGGTCAAAATCGAGAAAGAACAGCAAACCTGCATGAAACTGTCAACCTCCACGTTGTTCTGTGGATGAAAACATTGATCTCAGAGGACACTGCCTCAATACCTTTCACCCTGGCTAAAGAAACTGCAGTGCAATGGAAACAGCACTTCCAGAAATGGCATGTTGTTAAAAAGAAGAGGAAAGCGTTATTGCAAAGCTGACACAAAAACTGGAATGAAATTTCGACCTGACAGAACCAGAGTTTTAATGTTCACTGTTTGTTATCATAACATTTTCACAGCCCCAACGTGGCTCGTGTTTTAGTCTTATCAGTAGTCTGGAGATGAGGGCACTGCTCCCTGAGCTCATGGAGTTGTTATTTCGTATTTCTGAAAACACCCCTGAAAATTCCTTTTGAACTCCTTCTGTTTCCATACAAAGACTGTATGACAAGTATCCGTTGTGGTCTGCCTTTATATTAAAGATAAATCAAATGTAAAATGTAGAAAGCTAGTGAAGTCCTCCCAGCAAGAAGCCACATTGACCCTCAGAAAAATGACAGTCACATGGGCAGACCTACCCAGGGTCACTGAGCTGCAAATCTTTCTTCTGATTTCTGTTATGCCCCTCACTGTGGTGTCTTAGGTATAAGCAGAATACAAGAGTCACTCTAT
Organism: Scopus umbretta; assembly: GCA_013400535.1. Taxonomy (NCBI): domain Eukaryota; kingdom Metazoa; phylum Chordata; class Aves; order Pelecaniformes; family Scopidae; genus Scopus; species Scopus umbretta. The sequence goes on from VZTL01013455.1 coordinate 118,551, forward strand.
AAAGCTGGATTTTTGTTGCCCAACTTATGCCATTATCATGCATGCCAGAGGGTTAAAAATAAATATAATCATGACATTAGCATATTTCTTAGTGTTAACCCAGGTGAAGATACATGGGGTTTTAGGCCCTCTCCTGTGGGAAGGGTTTTGTACAGAGATGAGCATTGTGTTTTAGTCAAAGAGAGGTAGGATCGGTTGGCTTGTCTCTTCTGTTAGTATTACAGCTGGAATGAACTAGCAGAGCAAAGTAACTTTTCAAAGAGGCGATATGACAGGTTACCAAGCCTTTCCTTTTCGTTGGATTTTCTTCTCTCTATTCAATGACAATAATTGGCTACACCACATGTGCATGTACAAAGGCCTGCCAAACCAGGTGGGGCCGAAGGCATCTCTGGTTTTACTAATCCTGTTAAGCAGTTTTGTGGGAAACACCTTGGAGGTATTTCAGATCTTTGTACTAGAGGAGTGTATATCTGCTATGTTATTAAAGAGGCTGATGAAACAGCTGCTAGCTTGTGAACTCAAATCGCTCATTAAAATGGTTGCTTTAATATAGGATTACATTACAGCCATAGTATCCCTTAGAAACACAACCTGCTTGTGCGCGCAGCCTGTGGAGCAAACTTGTATCATCATGTAATAGACTCTCAGAAAACGAGTCCAATGTATATAACTTCACAAGAGAAGTCCAGTATGTGAAGAAAAATTCCTTTACCATTCACCATCTATTCCTGTCATCATGATATTTAATTCTGGAGACTGAGACAAAGTTGATAAGTTTGAACGAACCAGAGGTGACTTTTATTCAATACGCAGTTTTCCCAGACACTCCGGAAAACACCACACGGATAAACTTTCCTTTGGCCAATCTGAAATTCATTTTTTCCCCACTTGAGATGTGCAAATAAAAAGGCAATTTCTGTAAAGATATAGAGATAAGAATAAAAACAAATGCCCAAGTTTGGTGTCTGAGAAAGCAAAAGTGTGTTCTGAGACGTGAAATGCTTTTGTATGCTAACACATCCTGCACCAGGAAGCAATCACTGCGCAGAGGTGGGGATGCTGCACAGCTCTGCTTGTAAGGGCTGTCTCACTGGCAAGATTCATGTAAGTCTGTAAATGCAAATGCAAGGACTGTACATTAAACTTAAAAAAAAAAATATATCTGGCTCGCCCAATTTTTTGACTGTCTTCAACATCCAAACAAAGCAGGTTGAAATCTTACCTTCTAAGTGCTGCACTGTAAATCTTGCTGGTTTTGTCAACAAACCTAGTTTGATCCCTGAAAGGTACACACTCTCCAGTATCTTTGCGAGCGTAGTACCATTTTAAGATGTGCAGATCCAATTTCTGTTGTTCAGCACATAGCCCTGTGAGAAGCAGTGTCACACGTGTGGGCAGCAGGACCCTGAGATTACATAAAGCACAGTAAGAAATGAGCTTCCTTCATCTCTTTGACTTTAGAGAAGGTACAAGGAAGCGTTTCTTGCCTGAACTGAAAGAGCACACTCGATCATCGCCTTTAATTTCTCTTTTTACTTATTTTACATGAGCAGAGGCTTCTGAGTTTGTTCCGTTGCTTTTGTCACACGTTTTCTTGCTGGTGGAGCTCCGGCCCCAGTACAGGACAGCAGGTCGTGTCCCCAGCATCAACACCAGTTAGACAGGTAGGATTTCGAACAGTTTCCTTCGAGATTTGGCAGGGGAGAGGTAAAAATGCAGCCTTGTGGACGGCACAAAACGGCCAGACCAATTTTTCCTGGTTAAAAGAAAACCGACCCCATAACAGATTCATTTTCCTGAAGAGTGCTTCAGTAGCTGCCAGTCTGAGCAATACGAATGTAAAATGCAACGGGCAAGAGGAAAAAAATTAAGGACCCCCCCCATCTCCTAATGCTGGAGTGTGTTTATGCAAGGTAAGTGCAGGCACGTGATGGGCAGCTGAGCGAGGAGCCTGGCCTCCCCGCGGGCACCCATGTTAGACCTCTCTGCTCTGAGGCTGCCAGCACGCATCTCTGTGTCCCCATAGCCAGGGCTGGGCACAGCCGCACGGTGAAAACAAGCTTGGCAAAATGCAACCTTAGAAGACAAGGCCAAAGCACCTGCTTTAATCCTTGAGCAGAGGACTAAGTAAATGGAAATCAGCTGCGGGAAGTGGGATGCTACCCTGTGCACCCATTTTTCAAGGACTGTCCCCTGCTGAGCCTGGTGCAGGGCAGGCTGGTGGACCTCCAGTGGCTGGGTGACTGCCTGTGGATTTTGTGCTTAGTTCTTGCTGAATTAAATTCAAATGGCTCCCAATGGCAATAGTAGGAATGAGGCCACCTCCTCTGAGGTGTGGTCTTAAAACAAATATGGTCCCCCTGGAGCTTTCAGGTGAGAGAGGGAGGGCAGTGAGGCAGTGAAAAATGAGAAGGGAAGAGTAACAAGGTGGTCTTGAAGCACCACAGCATAAAGCACTTAGGGGAAATCATTTTCACTTAAAAATAGAATCACCAGTCGTAATTCCTTCCTACAGATTTCCCACTTTGTGAAGTACATTTTGCATAGAGGGTCAAGTAGAAGGGAGTTTTAGATCCTTTTTATACAACTAGTGTGACTGTTATGTATCATTTATTTGGGCACCCTTACCCTCAGCAGCATTACTACTATCAGAAACAAATTTGAAACACTTATTATAATATTAAGCCCACAGCAGATGGCAGCATACATCAAATTCTTGCCTACAACCTCTGTTTAAAAAAAATAAATAAATACTGAACAGTTCATGCCTCAGCCACCAGAAGCAGGTAATGCAAACACAGTTATGGTCCCCATCGCACCCTTGACTATTTGAGGAGAGGTTACTGGGGAGATGCATCTCCCCAGTAGAGGAGGGGACTCTCAGGCACCCAGGAGTGTGGTCAGAGCATCTGCAAACCTCCCCAGGTCTCCTCTGGTGGGTGCTTGCCCTGGCTTCCCAGACTGCATGACTGCGCTGTGTGCAAGTGCTGCTGGCTCCTCACACTGCAAGATGCCCTGGAAATCACAGCCTCAGGCTTTCTCATGCTTTGATATTTTTAAAAGCGCTATATTTGATCTTTTTAAAATTTTCAAGAATTACAGCGGAACAGCAGTAAGATGTCACTGCAGAGCTGGTTTTGATCCAGAGAGATCTGTTGAGCAGTATATTACCCACACCTCCAACTACCTGGCTAGACTATTCCCATCTGAGACTGAAGCTATAATTGGACAATAACGCTGAAAAAGAACCTTTTCCCTACAAATTATTTTGTGTCACTCACTGATGGCAGAAAATAAAGTTTATTTAGAGATTTAGCAACCTTCCTTTTTACTAGCACTTTTACTAGGACTAGGATGGTATCACAACTTACAGACTTCAGGGCAAAAATATAACTGTCACGTACAAACATCTCTGTACAGGCACCCAGTGCAAGACACTTACACCCATGTACAGATATCCATTAGATAGATTAATTTTCAGAAACCCTTAAAGCTGGTAGGAAAATGGAAGCTAAGCTTCTCCAGAAACAAATCACTTCATCATACTGTGGCTGCAGGGAGAGTGAAGGGAAAGACTGTCACCTATTTAAGGTTTTCTTCACCTCCTCCTTCTGCTTCTCCCTTGTGGCAGGAGTAAGCCACGGCTGTGCCAGCGGGAGGCTGCGGTCAGGCTCTGCATCCCCACGTTCATCCACACCATGATAATCCCTGCTTTTTATAGTGCCTCCTCTGCAATACCCCTAGATCCTCTCTACCTTTCAAGACCTCTTTCTTGCCTCACAAGCCCTTTGCTTTCTCCACCCTTCTGTATCCCTAAATACTCATCTTCCCTCCCCTGGCTTCCCCTCACATCCCCTGCCCATGGCATTTGGCTGGGCAGGAGGCAGGACAAGCACCAGCCAGCTGGTCAGCCAGTGGCCGATCCGCTGATGCCAAACCAAAACCTGAAACCTCTCTGCTTTTCCTTCAGTGGGAAGAGTCATTCAGAACTCTTCTTCCTCCCAGCTGCAAATTTGCACAAAACTTGTCAGAAGTTGGTATGAATGTTTCAATAGTGTCTCCTCCAGTTTCTCTCTCACATTCTTTAAAATGTCCAGCAGGCTCAGGGGATATTAGGGGACTGGGAAGCCAGGCAGGAGGAGGGAAGGCGTGCTGCCTGCTAACAAAAAAACAGGCAAACCCCCACAGGTATCCCCAAGGCATGGGATAGCTCCAGGCTATCCTTTGCTCCTTTCCAAAGGTAGCAACCTCTCCTCCTCTTCAGGTCCTCACCCCCATCTTGTCATGCTACCCTTGTGCCCCCGTGACAGCCCCAGTCTGTCCTTGAGCATCCTTGTGCTGCGCTCCCTGCGCAGGTACCATGCACGGCGGAGCCCCGTCCCCTGCTCCAGGGAGAGGGGTCACATGCAGCTCCCCGCAGTGGCCATGAGGTCTGGGGACCAAACACCACTCCTTCCTAGGACAACTGCAGACCCACTGGCCGCCTTGTCCTTCAGCCTTGGGAAACTGAGCCTCCAGGGCATTTGCCTTCTTGGGTGAAGCGGAGAAAATAACAGATCTTCAAAACAGCAGATAGGCTTGAAAAGAAACATAAGCCAGCAAAGCTTTTTTCTTTTTTTTTTTTTCTCTTTTTTTGGCAGCTCGTGTGCAGATCACCCTCTGGTCACTAACAGACTGGGACTGGAGACTCAGAGATGCTACTCCAGATGATGAATTAATTCCCCTTCATGTTGCAGTAGGACTGTAAGCTGACCACTGACTCCTGTGGGACTTGAAGGTCCTCATCCCTGCCTAAGACATAGGTGAGCTGGAGGGGAGAGCGGCAACCGTTGTTCCTGGCAGCCCTCTGAGTGCTGCCAGCATCCCTTTGAGAGACACCAAGGACATCACTGTGAGACCCATCCTTACAGAGACCTGCGTGTCACGGGGGATTTGTCATTCACTAGAATCACATAAATCACACACACACACTGAAGCGTGAAGACTGTGGCTGAGCAAGGACAGACCCAGAGACATCCCAAGGGAAGGCCAGCACCCACCTGGAGCTTGGGGAGAACCCCCAGCCTGCACCGCAGGCTTCCCCCCAGGAAGGGCTCCTGCAGCCCTGCAAGGGCTGCCTGCACCTGAGGGCTGCCTGCACTTCACCTTGAGCCTGTCCAGCGTAACCCCTCCACCTACGCTGCACGGCAGGCAGCAGAGTCACCCCTTTTACCGTACTGACGTCCCCAGGTCTGCAATGTTGACTGAGCCCTTGTAAGTCCTTACAGATAGCATCTGCAACTGCGATGAGAATAACATTTTAAAGGCCTTTCTTTAGGCCCTGTTGAAGTTCCTGGGAAGCAACAGAAACCACAGACATACCTGGGAACCTGACTTTTTCCAGACTATTTTGCTGATGATGTTTTTGCAGCGTGATGGGGAGAAGTGCAGGTCCACCTGACCCATAGTCCCAATTTTCCCCAGTGCTACAGACAACCTGTGTATGCTACCCAGCAAGGCGGTAAGAGCTGGGGGTGGAGGGGCTGCACAACTGCTCCTCCACCATTTTCCTGGGAGTACCTATCTACCAGACACTGTTAAAAGAAAGGAGGGGTAATAGCATGCCCCTCTGCAAATCCGTTCACATTTGGCTCTGTGCTTATGTGCCTCACGAAAGAAGAAACCCCATTTCTTGCTTTTTTTTCCCAGCACTTGCAGCCCCTGTTCATTTTGTCCCTGGTCTGAGCTTTATTTGAAGGCTCCCCATCACCTGCTAAAAATTATTGCTGTACACACACACAAACACATTGATTTGGTGATGCCCTATGTTGAAGATAATTTATTTAGCAACTGGCAGAACACACACCCAGTGATAAACGAGAGCTGGGCTAGCGCTGGTGAGAATGACCAATTTGATGGTCAAACCCCTCTACCACACAGGCCCGACACCGAACTGGGTGTCTTTGCCAGCCTTTGCCCAGGATCAGCCACCTGCCTGTTTATAGGACAGCAATTGTGCTAACAACAGAATATTTGCACAAACACAACTCATATAAAGTAAAAGCCTCAAAAGTAACTTTTTTCCGTGGATGCATGTCCTGCCTAAAGTCTGCAGATGGAGGGCAGCCATGCAGAAGACGTTGTTCTGGCTCCTCATCACCTCACTGCCTGTGGGGTTCAGCAGTGCCCCACAGAGTAAGTGCAGGGGTTTGTATATCAGCATCCAGTGGTTATACCGGGTGTAAAATCAAGCCGTCTGAAATTAGCCTGTGCTGCTAAGTAACATTTTTCACAGGGAGCTTGCTTCAATATCAAGAAATACTAAACATTGTGAATATTATGCTCATAGGTATACAGCTATGTGCACAGGTAAAACTTAATTCAATACAGGATCATGAAAGACACAACGGAAAGCAAATTAAGACACTTTCAGTGTCGTTCCTGTCAGAAGTAGGGAGGGGAGAGATTGGGGTGCCAATGATATTTGTTTATTTTAGCCGTGGTAGCAGAGTCACACAGAGATCTGCTTTCCTGGTAGCCCTGCTTTTTGAGCAGCTCAAAAATAACATTTTTCTGAATCTAATCAGGAATTACTGCAGCTTTTTTTTTTTTTCTTGAGCTGGTGAAAAGCAGATATAATTTTGGATTTAAACCATTCAGCAGCTCAAAGGGAGCAGCCCCATTCTACTAGCAGAGAATCACAGAGTGAAGCTATGTAGCTGCTTTCAAATTGTGTGTGGGTGCCTTTCACTCTGTTGTGTATATGACATCAGGAAAAATAAAGTGGCGTTGAGAACATCCCTAAAGGATTATGTTACAAAAGATCTAATCAATTTTCATTCTCCAAGTTAAACAAACTCAAAAAATAAGCCATTATTCAGGAGTAAAGGAGATTTCCTAAATGTTTAGTTAATCTAGTGTTAATAATGTAAGTAAGATTTATTTAAATAATTTTCTGTGGCATCATTCTGTATAATCCTTGCTGTACAAAGCTCAGAAATGTTCCTTATGCAGGTGCTCTCAGCTCCCCCAGCAAAGGAGGAGTACAAGAGCCACAGGGTCAGTCAGAGAGTCTCTCAGGTGTTTGAAGTACGACACGTATGGGCAGTACTCTACAAAATATGAAAAAAGGATTCCTGCTGGGGGTGTTAGTGCCCAGGCAGGGTGCAACAAGCTGTCATGACTCAGATCTTCTGGCTTGACCTCTGGTCCTGGGGGCATCCTCAGTGAGGTGGATGTAGCAGAGCATTTCCAGCGGGTGGAGGGGAAAAGGCCTGGCTTTGCCTTGAGGGGGGCTGAAGGCAGGCACCCCACCAACCAACGCCACCATCGCTGCCGCACTGGAGCTGAGACTTTTTGCATGAGGCCCCTTTGCTTTTCACACCTGGACTATCCCTGACACATTGCCCATCATCTCGGTGGCTTCGCTCTCATATTGCAGCTGTCATACCCTGCTTCATGTTTACACCTAACCAGCTTTTAATACCCGATGTTTACAAGTTGCCACCACTGCCAGCAATCTGTTTCCACAGGGAAGCAGAGCAGCGCAGCGTCACCCCCCTCAGAGTCTCCTTGGGGCGACATTTAGAGGCATACCAGTCTGCATGGCAACGTTATGGCCATATGCACAGATAGGTGCTAGGGACCAAAGTGAAGAGAGAGCAACCATTAAACTGGGAAGATTAGCATATTCTGCTTCTGATAGCTGGCCAAGACCATAACCTACTTCACTAAGTAGCCTTTTGCTTAGAGGATTGACCTGTGTTGGGCCTATTTATAGCGGAAGGCAATATAACCCCTGAGTTCACAACTATTTCTCATATTTGACTGGGCAGTGAAAAAAACCAAATGCAACCCTGGAGTGGCTGCATCAATTAGTATGGAAAAATATTTATGTATCTCTATGCTTTTATATATTTTAATATAAATGTTCATATGTATGCATATGCGTATGTTTGTGTGGCATATGGATATATATATACATGTTGTTTACCTTATCCTTTGCTTTAGATAGACTGTAACTAGCGTAATATGCGCCCAAAAGCAAGGGAAAACCATAGGTTTCTAGGTGTCACAGAGTCATCACAATGCTTACAACAAATGCGTTACTTTGACTCAATGATCCCAGACATGCCCTGGTGCTTCAGACCTGTCTCCAGGAGGTCAGTATCCATCAGAAGCACTGCCAGTTCTCCTCAGTTTTTAGTGACAGGTCTTTCTGTCCATGGCTTTCTCCCAGACCTGCATTATTTTGAGGGCTCAGCACTGGTGCATCTGCACTTTAGGATCCATGCTGGACCTTCCAGAATGGATCCCAGGGTCAACTAAACATCACACCACCTTCAGCTCTGTTGCTCTCTAGTTGATAGCACAAAGCCACAGGTTGAAGGAAAGCAGTATAGGGTATAAGGACATGGTTTGGTGGTAGACTTGGCAGTGTTAGGTTTACAGTTGGACTCGATAGTCTTTTGGGTCTTTTCCAACCCAAACGATTCTATGATCCTATGATATAGATATATGGATGGCTACCTGCCAACGTGCACAGCAGCAAGGGCAGGTATGGCCCTGAAATCAATGGGAGGCCAAGGAGAGGCTACTTCTTCCCCTCCCCTCTGCTGACACCAGGACCCTGTGGCATGCAACCTTCAGGTCCTGCCAAGGAGACAGCCTGTGGTGTGGTGCAACCGTGGTGCCTGATCTACCAGGGCTGCAGGGTGGGAGGAGGTACTTTGGAACACCGGGGAGGCAAATGTCACTGCATACCGATAGCAGAGATCTCCTCCTCGAAGTGAGCACAACTGGGGAGCAAGAACAAGTGCTAGGAGGAACACAGAGTTATCCATGTACTAGCCCAAGCCAAAGGGAAACAAATCTATCTTGAGACCATTAAGTACACAAACTAACTAGAAAGAACTGATTTCTTTTGCAGCAAGCTGGAGTGCTGTGGGGCGGCTTAGGCACAGATGTGCTCAGCTGGTGGTGGAGGGAGAGAGGGGAAGGGAGAAACAGCAGGATGTCCCTTCGAGACCCCTGGTGCCTGGTTTGCTGGAACCATTTAAACAAGCGGCATTGGGTCACCTGTGCACAGGAACCATGACAGGGAAGACAAGCTGAGGGCTGGACTGGGTCACTCACACCTGGGTATTGGGTGCCCTGTAGCAAGCCCCCTGGGTCCTGTGCGATACCGACCAGCACCCGAGAGTGTTGCAGATGCCATGGAGTAGTGCAGCCAGCACCAGGGGTGCAGACAACCAAATCAAGCCCTGATGCAAAGCTCGCAGGGACTCTGGCATGCCCAAACCCACAAGCAAGCACCACAAGCGTTATTTCTCCAGCGCAACCCCTAGAGTGGGGTTTCTGCTTAAGGAGACCCTCCCACTGGGGTCTGCACTTAGGCGGCTAAGGCAGGAGGCTCCTGTCAAAAGAGAGGCAAGTGGCTCCTGTCGGAAGAGAGGCTCCGAAGCTCCACCAGGTAGGTGACCATGGCTGGGGAGAGCTGGGTTGGCAGCAGAGGGGCCAAGAGGGGCTCTGGGCAGGTAGGGTCCCCCATTGCCAGCATCTGCAAGCAGCTAGCAGCCTTTCTGCAGGGGACCACCACCGTCCATCCTCCTCCTCGCCCTGCACCTCCGCTCCATATGCCAGAAGAGGGAGTGCAAAGCCCACTCACAAAGCAGGGCGCGGCGCTTTGGAAGATCAGGGCTTCCTAGGTTAAAACGTGCTCATTTTAAAAAGGAAACATGAAGACCCCCTATCTCCAGTAATTAGCCCCTTCATACTTCCTGTTCCAGTATTGCTGAAGAAGAAAAAGCAGAAGGAAAATATGGGGTTTGCAATTATCAGCCCTTCCTGCACAGCGCTGAGGGCTGGCAGGGCAGGAGTGTCTCTCTGGAGCTGCAGCAGCTCTCCAGGGTCAGGGACTGCCACAGGTCCAGGGCTGCAGGCAGGCAGGGACAGGCAGG
>VZTL01013457.1:7826-19119 GCA_013400535.1 Scopus umbretta
TTTTTTTTTTTTTTCATGTAAAGAAGTTTGTCTTTTGAAGGACTAGTAGTTAGAGGGAACACTTGAAGAATCTAGGTTGAGTAGCAATATAAGAAGTAGCTACTACATAGATTTAGAAAGATGTCAGAAAAGATAGTCCTTATGAAATAATTATTTAGGGGGGATTAGTAGATATTATGAAATATAGAATATTCAAATAATGTAAGAATACTTATTATTTTTTAGGTATTTGTATTAACATAATCACCTTACAATTTCTCTCTGCAGTATGGGTAGCTATGTTATGTATAGATGTTTAGTGTTTAATCATGCACAGTAAATTATTACACAGTTTCAATGCACATCCTTGTGTTGTAAGGATGTGTAGGAAAATTCAGGTCGAATAGGATCTTGGGAAGTCTCTAGTCCAATCTTTTGCTCAAAGCAGGGTCAATTATGAGGTCAGTAACCAGATAGCTCAGGGCTTTATCCATTCTTGCCTTGAAAACACCTGAGACTGGAGATGATGCCACCTCTCTGGGCAACCTGCTCCCTGCCCAACTGTCATGGTGAAGATGATCTTCCTTATATCCAGTCTGGACCTCTCTTGTTTCAAATGATGCTTCTTGTCTCTTGTCCTTCTTCCGTGTACCACTATAAAGAGACAGGCTCAGTCTTCTTGATACCTGGCTTCCCCCTCCAGGTACTGGCAGGCTGCTGTTAGGTCCCTCCCAAAACCATCTCTTGTGCAGGTTGAACAGGCCTGGTTCCCTCAGCCTCTCCTCACTGGGGAAGTGCCCCAGCCATCTTGGTGGCTCTTTGCTGAACTTGCTGCAGTTTATCAATGTCTTTTCTGTATTGGGAAGCCCAAAAGGTATTACCATAAGGAGAATAGAAGATGAGACTATGCTTTACCAGTTCCTTGTTTATGTTGAATTATGTTTATTACTTCTTATTCTCTACTGATGCAGGGCATCAATTGTTCCTTTTATTTATTTATTTATTTAAAAGCTTTATTTTGGATTAATGGCTATTTAGGTCCTTGCTGCTTAATTTCTTTGTTTTGACCAACAAATTGACTGATGATAAAGCTCTTAAAATTTGAGATGCTGTGCATTCTTTTCCCCTCTACAATGGATGTACTAAAAGGAGGGCTGGGCATGAGATCTATTGTTGCCCAATACTTGGTTTACAGACACCAATGTTCTGTAAGAATGTACATGACAATAAACAGACAGCTCTACTCATTTCGACATTCTCCCATTGTCAGAAATAGTTTTAGGGCACTACAGAAAGATATCACTTCTATTTTCTCTCAATCTGCAGGATCCACACAAGTGATCTGTCCTTTGCTTGTAACTTTTTAACAGTAAGGGCATCTTACTGATGTTGCACATGTCCTGCATTCTTAACTGACCAACAGTAATGGAAAAACCTTTGTGGTAACTAAGTAATCTCTCACCTTTGTCAGCCTATGAACAAGTCTGTCCTGAGTCTCTTCACGTGGATCATGCATGTGATGACATATAATAAAGCCTAACTGTGGAACTTGGACCAGCTTTCTGATCCTGCTTGAGGTAGAAGGCAGACAATTAACCCTGGCTCATCAAATGCATTTGCGCTCTAGGGAAGATTCTTCTTAAGCCTGGAGTCAGCTTCCTTGGGAACCCAATACTTCAAAGATGTCACTACCTCACGCTTTCCCACATCTACTTTTTTTTCCACCTTTCATCATGTTGCATCAACATCCAGGCACAGCTTATTTCTGTTTTGCTGCATTTGCTCAGCTTTATCTCATTTTGCCAAAGTCAACACTTCTGCACTAGAAAGAACTGTGACACTCCAGTGACAGAAATACTGTGAAAATCTGGGCTAGGAGGAAAAACTCGCCACATGCCATCTGTGATATCCCAGTTGTTTGGGATCCAGTTGTCTCTGTGAATGTCCCATTCTCGGAATGACTGTGTGTTCACCTCTGGAGAACAGAGGATAAACTCCAGAATCATAAAGTGAGGAGTTTCTTTGCTGCTCCTGTGGCTGCCCTGTGTAATGCTGGGTGAATCCTTGTCACTGTAAATTGTCCTTTGTGCTGCAAGAGCTTTGTTTAGTGAGTAAGTGAGCTTGCTTAACTGCTGGTAGAAGGCTTAAATTTACTGTAACAGTAAACTTTTTGCCTTTGCTGAAAAAAGTTGAGGTGTGTAGAGACTGAAAAAAGATTTAGGAGCAAAAGAGGTATAGTATAGTAATATAAAAGTATACATACAAAATCTTGCAAGCTCAGTTTTCATAAGAAACTTGGCCTGGAATAAGTTGTTTTTTCATAGTGTATATGTAAGCTAATAACTGAGTATTTTGCTGCTGCTGTGGCCTTGTTTGACTTGATCTGATATGCTATATTTTAGCTGGTTTTTTTGTGATATAAAAAAGGGTATGCATATTTCAGTAATGCTGTCATTCAGAAACCTCATGCCTTTATAAGCCATTCCCTATTTTTGGCTAAGGATTGTGTGGAGGGTGGGTGACACACCAGAACTTGATGATCTACCCAGTACATTCTGTACTTTGAACAAAAACTGCAAAAAACCCTTTTCTCTGAGATCAGTTTGAACTATTTCAAGCAGCTACCAACATATAGTAAGTAGCAGTATGGATACTCCCTTCTGAACCATCTACATGTGTTATACTTTGAACTAATGTATTTTAAACAAGCATTGCGCAATGCAGAAGATATGGAAAGGCTTTTGACTTGGGACCCCCAAACTTTCAACATACCTTTGCCCATGAATGCCATCTTTAAGATTCTGTAAGTGTTCCTTACAGTGTGATCCATTTACTTTTTTTTTTGTTTTGTGGGAGATGTTAACTTCAAAATGAGTAGCTGAAATGACCTTCTGAATTCAGCTGGAAATGATTAAGCTGATATTCTCTGTCCAGTCTTCAAGCACAACACTCTACAGTACTAAGTACCAACATTTCAGCTGGCATTCTTGACAAACTTCATGGGCAGGAATGTAGACTGTAGACTGGTTTCCCTTAGAGAAGGTCTTTTTAGGTTTGCACCAGCACTAAAAAGGACCTAGTGCCCTGGTTTCAGTTGGGATAGAGTTAATTTTCTTCCTGCTATAGTGCTGTGTTTTGGACTCAGTATGAGAACACTGCTGATAACACGCTGATGTTTTAGTTGTTGCTCNTGTGTGTTAACATGTTTCTTTAGGAGGTTTAATAACATTTGTGATTTAACTGTGCTTCAATGTTACAGCATGAATGTCGCCCTTTAGAGACAAATGCAAGAGAAACAGTTCCTGGCTGCTATCCAGCATAAAACCAAAGCTGTTTCTCAGAAACTCTTGTTGCTATCAGCTAGACTGTCTGGAGTGCTTTCACCCTCAGCTACTGAGGGTAAAATACAAGAAATTTGGTCCAGATACTGCAGAGGAAAAAAGGAGTGTGTGCCCAAGAAGTGAAGCAAAGTGAAGTTTTTTCTTTGGGTCTTATCCCTATGAGCTGAAAAATGAGACTTGTAATTTGCTTGTTGAACTAATGGACCTTTGGCTCTACAGCAGCAGTAGGTTCCCATGACTTGTGTAAATACCCCTGAGTCTTTAGTTCTCCTTTCTGAGAACCTAATATTGATCATCTCGGTAAAAAGTTGAAAACAGCACTAACAAAGAATTGAAAAAGGAAGATAGTGGTAGTAAAAAGGAGACAAAAGTATAATTTACAGAGGTCTAGTGATTATTTGCAAAATGCATACACATTATGAACTTATAAATTTAGTTGACACTTTCCTTTTCCATTTCTGATCTCGGCAATAGTACAGATGACACTTCATATGGATTCGACAAAATCCCTAAATCACAGCTTCAGAATACATAGTATTACACTCTAAAAAAGTAAAAGAAACGTTAAGATATTTTCAAAGGCTGTAAACAAAAGGCTAAAAAGAGCTCATTTAAAGATATCTGGCTGCTCCTAAGATAGTGACCTAACCCTAAGCATGCAATAGTTATAGTAAGAGAAAAATTTATGACCACCTACCTGTACCAGTTGTGAAATGGGGTAAGGAAAAAGATATTCAACCAAGATAGTGTAAATTACTACAAAGTATGAAGACAGTATGAGCAAATTTGTTCGGGAAAGTTAAGGAGGACCTCAAATTTTCCTTTCCAACTTAAGTCTCTTCAACTAAGGAGAACTAAATTTTCTTTGCTTTGCTCCAGTTTCCTCCTTTCCAGGAATGCCATGTACTAAAGAATCCAACAGGAAAGAGATAATTTTTTTTTTTTTTTTTTCCAGAGAATTTGGGCAAGTCTGTATGGAAACTATTTTAGATATTTGAAAAATAGAATGGACATTAATAATCCAGAATTCATTATGTAAATGATAAATCTCTGAATACTGCAGTGTCACTTAAACCTTCTGAAGAAATGTCTTATTTAAAAAGTAAGGACTTCTAGGCCTTTCCTTTAAGAGCTGATTTGTCATAAAAATGCAAATAAATGACAAATGGCTGAAGCACTGTGAGAAAGGCTTTGCTTGAATCACTGATGAAGGCAAAAAAAAAACAAACCCAAAAAACCTTTTACAGATATCTCTGTAGAAAGCTGGACTTGTTGAATTTTCTAGGTCTAAGGAATTCTAGTAACTACACGCTTGCAAAGAGTGGAAACTTTTTGGAATGCTTTACTCATGGGGATTTTTGTACAATCCAGGGTGATTGAGCTGAACAAAGAGAGCATGAATAATGCAGGTTTAAAAAGGTCTTTAAATCCATGTACAATGTCTTTGGAATACATTAATGCATTTCTAATAACCACTTAATAAACTTTGGAAAACATATTAATTTCAGTGCTTCTTACACATAGTGATCAGTATGTTTGTCACTGTCCACCTTCCTCTTCATGTAATTATTCAGATTCTATCTTTGGACTATTCTCTGTTCCTTTACTTTAAAACTGTCCTGTGCTTGTAGTACTCTTCAAAATGGAGACTATTTTTTTTTTTTTTTGTCATTTTGGCTTTTGTTTGACAAATGACCTCTTCCCCTTTGTTTTTGAACACAGTTAATGTCTCATGGTTGTCTGTCTTTAACATTATCTTCAACTTATTACAACGTATGATCATGAAAAATATTGTTATTAGTTTTACAGCATCATCAGTTACAGCTACACTTTTCTATAACTGTTCATTAATTATTTTTGTAGAGCTTATTGATCCCAAGGCACTGTTTTCTGCTGTGTCTCTAAATAAAGGCGGCTCTTACGTAGTGTAAAATGAAACCTCTGAGCAAAATGATGGATTTAAGAACAAAAGATTTTCAGGTTTCAACACAATCTTTTCTGTGGGACTAAATGTACCCCCACATTTGTCAAGATGAAGACTGTGCAAGCACAACATTGTGCTTTGGACCTTTGCTTCTTGCGTAAGTTCTATGGGAACTCGTCTTGCTGACTTTAAGAAATGTTGTCAGGAAGAAGCTGCGTGGTAGAAAATAGCTTCCTTATATGTTTAGGTTTTCTAGGCTGTAATCTTGCAAGCATAATTCTGCAAGGCTACTGACGTGGTATAACTCAAGAGTTTTCATCTCACTTTGTAGATATGGATAAGCAAAATTGGCTCAATAGGTATTTCTGTTGCTTATGTGTCTTGGGAAGAACTTGTGACCAAATCTAGGCATAGCTCCTATGAGATCTACAGACTGATTGAAGATACAAATTAAAATTCACCTTCAATAAATCTTGCTGAATCTGGCATCTGGTTGCTTTTGGCTAGGAAATACTTAGTGGAAGTATTTTGTAAAAACAGAGAAAATATTTACAATGAAAATGCTGTTAAAAGTTGATTTTTTTTTTTTTTTTTTTAAAGGAAACTATTCAAAGATTTTGGAAAAATCCAATAGAAATGCAGTGCAAGAATTTTTTTCAAGTGATTGCAAGAGCCAAATATTTTTGAAATTGCATAAAATACACCTGAAATCACTGTCAACATTGTATGTTTTGCCCATGTCTTGTCAGGATGAATTCAAGATGAATTACAGAGGCGTAATGTGGTGTCCTAGTATATTTATATTGTATTCACAATTTATGTGAAGTTTTGCTTATGCTAAGCCCCAGGGTTTTCAGTAGAAAATCCATTGGACTGAATTTGGAGTACCTTTCCAATTCTTACTAGGCTATGAGTCAAAAGAGCAGAAAATTTTTAAACCGCTGAGCCATGGTCTAGGCCACCTTACGGAAATTTTAGCAAGTGAAAACAAGAAGCTAAGCGAGGTTGGAAGAAAATGAGAAATAAGAATATTTCTTATTTTAAAAAGAATTGCATTAACAGAAAAGGGCAAAGCATTAGACATGTAGACATCTCTTTGGAGTTAATACATCTCTTCAGGTCTCATGCTTAAAAGCTTTGCAGGAATGGAAATGTAATGTTGGGAGAAGCCCTAGCTGAGAAGCTGTGTGTGGACCCAGCAAAAACTTTATTCAGTTATATTATTTAAGCCTTAAAAGCCCCTATCTCAGAACTACTTTATGTATCGTGGAAATTGATATAATAACTTTGCTTCATGCAGAAAAGGCAAGAATACTATTGCATAAAAGAAGAGTGAAAGGTTAGGATAAATATTCCTGAACTGTTAACCAATACATTACCTTTTTGAAATGGTACGCTGCACATAAAGTGATACTTTCTTACCAGTGTAAGTCTTCCTGCACTTAGAATAACACTAAATCTTTAATGAGTAGAATACTGGGAAAAATGGAAGGGAACTATAAACTAAAGATAGATCACTGATCTTCAGTGATGGAAACAGCATCAGATGTGTTTTTCCTGGAATCATATTAAATATGATTCTGTTTTTTCCCTAAAAATCAAATGTATCTGTGACACAAATAGATATATCCAAGGCAGGATTAAAAGCCTTTTGATATTGTATGAGGATTTTTCAGGAATTACTTTTCTAAAGGATACATTGGGCTTATTTTTTATGCCACAGTTGGAAAATATGGCTTTCCTTTTAAGAGAACAAATTTTTTATTTCCTTTGCAAATTATGGTTTTGGAACTATCCAAGTCACCTTGGTCTTCAACATTATTTTATAAAAGATTCCACTCTGCACTTGAGAAAACAAGAGCTAAATACCTTCCTAGTTTATAGATTGCTATGTGAATGGAGGGAAGGCCTGAAGGACAGGATGCTAGTTAACTTGGCTTGTTAGTTTATTATTAACATTTATTAAAAATGTTTCATTCAGTCTGGCATGGGTTTCATTGATGAAAAGCAGGCATCACAAAGCATGCTAGAATTAAGGATATCCTATGAACTTTCCACTCGAGATCCCAAATCTGTGTGTAAATCATGGTTCAAGAATGATACGTTGTTTCTCTAGAAAGTACAAATTTAGGAATCTGCTTTTTTTTGTTTGCTGAAATTTTAGTTGTACCAGGATTACCTGTTGATGGTTAAAGGTATACATGGGTATACATTTTTTCTTTCTTTTCTTTTTTCCTCTGTGAATCTTTAAATCAATGAAGAAATTTGTTGTTGTGTATGCCTAATGTAATTCTCACCTGCTTCACCAAACTCTTTGACACAAGCTGTGGCTATTCAGCTGCACGGCATAACCTAAGCTGTTCCCAGCCTGTGTTACCTCTCCACTTTGCTTGCTTAGCTCTTTGTACGTATGTGTGGAGCACCAGATCGTCAAACTGATGCAGGTTAAAATTACCTTGGGGAATAGGGGAATACAGGAGAGGTTGCTTTTCACCCAGAAAACCAATAGGTGAAGTAATCTAGATGTCCATACTCACATCAAGGAAGTGATTCATATGTGGAGTAGAGTTGCAAGGACTGCTAAAACCAGCTGCAGCTAGTTGTAGAATGATGGCCTTGAATCTTGTGAAAACCTGATGCATAATGCTTCCATGCCTTCTCCCATCTTGTCATCGATTACTGGAGTATTTTCCTCAATCTCTTAAAAGAAGCTTATTTCTACTAGAATTCTTCTCCAAGCAGCCCTCATTTTTGGGGACTCGTGGGGCCCCTGGTATAACTATCAGATTAGGAGGAGGGTTTGTGTTTTGAGAAAGCCAAAGGCTACTATAAAAGAAAGTCTGGCCCATAGGTTAAAACTCTGGACTGTGGGTACCATGAACCACTAGGACATCCAGCACAGAAGCTATTCAGACTCTAGAGTGATGAGACAGAGGAACATGTAAACATAGTTGAACATTGACAATAGTGGAAAAAACTTGCAAAACAAAAGAATGTACTTGAAGCTGAATTTATATAAAGAAATTATCATGTTAAATTATGTCTGACAGCAGGGAACAAATTAAAAAGTTCTCCACAGATGATAGAATTTGGAGTTATTGGTGTAAACTGGTACAGCTCCACTGACTTCACTAAACTTACTTTACATTGTACTAGCTGGCTTTCCGAACAACTGTGTTACAAAAAAGAGAATAGCATAATTAAAATTGAAGCACACTGTCAAGGGAAAAATCTTAATGGCTTTCTTGTTGTCCTTTTTCTCTTTCTCTTCCTCCAAAATGCTAAGGTCTGAAGTCCTCCTGTTCTGATGGAAAAACTGAGTACTGTGCTTAATTTTAGCACTGTCTATGGACAAAGTTTGATTAAAACCATGAACTGAACGTGTACAGCCCTGCAAAGGCCCTGAGATCAATAGCAGTCAGGGACTCCAGCTTCAGAGGTGGAGTTGCTGAGCAGCTCTTCAGCCCTCTGTCTTCAGAGATGGCAGTTTCCACATGCATCAGCTGTTTGTTGTAAATACTGGCATACACCTCACTGCTCCGAGTGGTCTGCAGTTCTCGGAGTTGGAGCTGTCACAAAAACATTGCTTCAAGTATAAAGAGATCACATAGTGTATTAAGTGGTTTTGGATGTGGCTGTATTCTCAACTTTCAGTGAATTGCAAGTACGTTATACCCAAATCAGGCATGGTGCCTTGGATAGTCCTTGAAAATGGACACTGTAGAAGCTCCTGATAGCGGTTTTTAGAGGGATTTTATTGAAATGTTTTCATAACTTCTTTGTGAAATTATTATAAGTAAAATCAAATTTAAAGCAGTCTTTCCCTACCATTTAGAAAAAGCCTGTTCCCATGTGTTTCTGGAAATTGTACAATAGCGTCAGGGTAGTTCAGGCAGTATTATTTTCTCAGAGCAAGCAATATTTTTTTTTTATAAGCAATGGTGCTTTCCCAGTGTTCACAGACATGGCGAACTAGAAGTGAAGAGCCCTTGTTTCATTATCATTAAATGCAACAGACTGTAACCTGACTTCTTATTACACAGAGAAAATTAATCTAAACAATGCAAATAAAAAAAAAGTGCATAGAATATTTCACGAACCAACAAGTGAAGTTAACATAACCAAACAGCAGCTAATAATAATACTATTGCTGAAATAGTACTGAGACCCCTTGCTTGTTTTATAACTTTATGCCTGATTGAATAATAGAGTATACTATGAGAAGCATAGTTTATGCACACCTAAACCACTGTGATCAGACATAAAGAATTGCAGGACCAAATGGTGTTGACTGACATCTTATGAGTAGGATAGCCCCAAGCCCTGATTCAAACACAGGTGCCTGCAAAAATGGTAGTCTTTTCTTGGTTTTGATGGCCGTCAAGTGTGATTTATACAGTTGCAAGATAAGCAACCATATATGTGAGAGCTCCATCATATCCTAATGCATCCAGTACATGACTGGGCCTGTATTCCTGTCTGCACTTCAGGGTAGAAGGATCACTGATAAATCAAGGCAAGAAGCATTTCCTTATTATCTTTTCCAGGTGACAAAATGAATGGGATGTGCATATTGCAGACTTGCTGGATGCTCAGAAGACACCTCAGAAACTGAAAGTAGCCTAGAGTAATGAAAATTCTTTCTCTCTACTCCACAAATATTTTTGTTACCTGCTAGTATTGTAGAGATCTGCTCTAATATTCTTGACTAGCTGCAATTGATGATAATTTTTTTTAACAGATTTTTCTAATTCCTGGATTGAGCAGGGGGCGGAGGAGCAGAGAATAACAAAAGTGTAAGTATCTCAGAAACTCAACATGTATTTTTATATACAATTCAGAGTGATCCAAAGGTTCTCTCCAAGGGAGCCTGAGCAGTCTTATACTTTGGGAGGTTGCTTTGTTCATCAGAATTTAACAAGAATCAACATAACAGCATCCATGCTACTGGTAAATGTAGTTTAGCTTTTGGAAGGAGTAGCCTAAAACATTTTAGAGAAGTAGACACTGAAAATCACAATGCAGAGAGTTCTATTTTTTTGTGGTCAAGAAGTAATTTGTCAGTAGCACTTGAAGTAAGTATCACCATTTTCTTATTCAAGACTTTTGGAGGGTCATTTTTCTTTGAAAATGCAGGCCAAAGAATTCCAGACGCCGCCTAAGGTGAGTAGTAGCAAGCAAAGAAATTAGTTGGGAGCCACTGAACCAGGAGAGGGTTTAGAGTATTTGATTTCAGGTATTGGGCTCACCAGCTGTAAAAATGATTGCGCTGAGCTATAATACTATTAATGGTTTATTTTCCTCTTTCTATGAAAGCATTGAAAGCAAAATACACATTCAAAGGATCGTTCAGACCCTGCAGAAGGAGTTAGACTTTTTCCTGGAAATAGGCATCTCCTGATGTGGCTGTTACAGGTGACTTCTCCCCCCACACCCCAAAAGGTTGTCTCAAAGGCCCCTTTGTAGGGGAGACCATAAGTAATACTATGAAACATTCCAGCTCTCCTGCTTTACAGTCTCTGTAAACAAACATTAGCTTAGATCAGAGAGTGTGGACACAAGATAACCCCTTCTGCAAACAGTGTATGACTTCTAAAGCTAACACAGCAAATATGTTGTCTCTCTCCCTGGACTCTTCGCTCAGGAGACGGGAGTCTCCTCATAACTCAGCAGTCAAAGGATTCCTTGATGCGTTTGAGTCTCTGTGCTGAGATCCCTACTCACTGACATGGGAACGTTTAGAAGCTCCTACTTCATGAGGTTGAAGTGTCGGGTCAGGCTGAGACATGATTTGCAAAGTTTGCCAAGACCGTGTCTGATCTCAGAGTGCCTGTGGAACAACCAAAATAGTGCATCTGATGTACTGCCATGAGTATAACACTGGAAGTGTGAGTGCCTTTGATTGCATAAAGGGGTACTTTGCAGACTCCTGTGCCTGTGACTCAGAGCAGATACTTTCCAAATGTCTGGGGCCTATTCTTTTAGAAGAAAAAAATACAAAGCATTTTCCTTTTATTAGTCCAAAGGAACATTTCACAATAAAAATACT
>VZTL01013460.1:0-12207 GCA_013400535.1 Scopus umbretta
AGGGCCTGTTGAGACAGGACAAGAGGTAAAGCTTTTAAACTAAAGGAGGGTAGATTTAGACTGGATATAAGGAAGCAATTTTTTACGATGAGGGTGGTGACACACTGAAACAGGTTGGCCAGAGAGGTGGTAGATGCCCCATCCCTGGAAACATTCAAGGTCAAATTGGACAGGGCTCTGAGCAACCTGACCTAGTTGAAGATGTCCCTGCTCATTGCAGAGGGGTTGGACTAGATGACCTTTAAAGGTCCCTTCCAGCACAAACTATTCTATGATTCTATGAATGTACCCTATATCAATATTGACAGTAACTGTCACATTTGCACCTGAAGCTGAGCATCAAAATGCACAATCTCTTCCCTTTCCCAGGAACTTAAATTGTAACTACAATGTAAACAATCAGAAAAAGACAGTTCTGATTCTATAAAACACTTTTTTGACTTTTCCTTTTAACAATACTTAAAAAAGCATATTATATTAAAAGTAAATACATATGTCTACCTGATTTTCCTGCAAGACAATCAATCTGCTCACCACTTACATACTTAAAAAAGGTGGGGTGCAAAAGGAACAGCAGTTTAGCCTGTACCTTGCTCTTTCAGTACAGCATTGTTCCAGCTTTATCAGTCATTTACCTCATACTTTAAATTTGCTTAGTTGTTCTTACCATTAACTAACAATTATTTTTACAATTCAGAATGTAACCTATTCAACCATTTTCAAGGAGAAAGAAGTTGAAAAATAGAAGACTAAAGTTTTTGATTATTTTCACACCCTAATACCTTAATAGCTGGAGGTTCAGACAAGAACTTAGGCAGGGAGCCTGCGTTTTCAGAGCTGCTTTTGGAAGGTTTTGTGAAAAAACAATTCTGATTTGTTAAAATGTAAATTATGTGTTTCATCTACTACAGAGGGATACTGCAGTATTTTTGGTCTTTTAATGGTAGCCAATCCTATGCCACTCTGTCAAATATGCAAAACTTGGAAATGGCACATGCCTCCTGCCAGCTGACACATCTAAGCAAGAGGCAGGCTACTGTACAGAAGCCCAGACACTTAAATTTTCGTATCACAATGGTAAAAACGCCTAAGCCTCCAAGTGCAAAGTCCCTCTGCAGAGAGCTATTCACACTACATAACTTAAATTACCTAGATAAGGTATCTAAGCCAGGAGTCCTGGCTGCCTGTACAGTCAATAAAGTCTCTGGAGAGCAACTGTGCACCAAGATAGCCACTGAATACACAGTAATTCTAGACTCTTATCTTCAGCATCTAAGTTGATTTCCCAGAGTTGGATGGTCTGAACATCCCCGGACAATTTCTAGTTTTAGATTTTTCATTCTTTTGCTAGGTGAGCATGTACAAATGACAGAATTTCTCTCAAACCTCCATTAAGAGGTTTGTCAGAGGCATAATCAAATTAGACAAGTCTCAGACTTGATCCTGTAATTCAGTAGCACACATACCTCTCCACCCTTAAAAGAGAGATCCAGTCGAAACCACTCCTTCAGAGGAAGGCTGAAGCTAGTTTTCACTGCAAGATCATCTCCTCTCATGAGATGCACCTGAATATGTACATAACCTGACAGAGCAACAAAGGAAGAAAAAGGAAATAAACACCACAGAAATATCAACATTAAAAATGGGCTTCGTAATGTATTATTCACAGTAATTCTGTCTTCTTCATCCTCTTCATCACCAACAGAGATCTGGGCACTCGCCAAGCCATACATCAGCTCTCATGGAATCCTAGCGGAATGTGCTCCACATTTCAATTACCCATCTCAGATGCTAATGCCCAGGCTCCTACATGAAACCACAGACTCAAAACCAACTGTCTGAGGGATAAGCACACTAAATATGAGGCAAACAGGGAGGGTGCCACAGTTGATCTCAAACACCAGAAAGCAGACATGACTTGCAGCAAACAGCAGAGGGGAACAGCAGACAATGGTATCAACTCAACTGCTAGCACATGAGAGTGCAATGACCAAGTACAAGATGACTCTACCCTCCACTCTGTGGACCTGCAGGAGCTAGACTCATGGTCTGAGCTCTTAAGACCAGAACAGGCTATTACGATAATCTAGTCTAACACTGAGAATAAAACTGGCCCTAAAACCTCTCCAAGCAGATCTCATATCAAGCTGGTAACTTCCAGTTGAGCCACCATTTTTGTCTGTTCATCAAAGAAAAGCATCCAGTTTATAGCGGATAGATGAATTATCTAGATTGGTTACAAGACAGAGAAAATAGAAATAGGAAAAATAACAGAGAGTAAAAGATTAGTTGTGAAACTTGCAAAGAAGGGGGAAAAAATGCAACGTCTTATGGGAAAGACAGGTGTGCATTTTTAAAACTCTGCACACTTATTTCCTCTCTGAGCCTGCCAGCCAGCTGCCAGCTGCTGAATTTCATTCTCTGTCAAAGGCTGAAGAGCTTCTGGTATGAATATTCCTCTACCGCAAATGTTGCTAGACTAAGACAGTGCTACCTCTCAACTTTTTTTTTGGATCAGGGAAATAGACTGTGCTTCTTGAACATTGCAATACAGGCAAGACATTGAATCATTTGGACTTTTTCTGAGGCTATTTCAAATTTTCAAAAATTTTCATTTAGTATGTATACAAGAATTGAGAACAATATTAAAATAATACTTCAATAATAATAGGAAAGGTTGTTCCTTGAGATAAGACTGCTTAATTGCAGTGTATCTTCCTGACCTGTAAGATTCAGTCTATTCCCCTGACAAAGCAGACATTTTCTGAAGTTAGTCAAGACTAGATGCTATGCAACTATTTCTCAGTTTTACCCTATTCATTTAGTAGCTACTTTCCTTCTGAGACACTGTAGTCAAAAAGGAGCATTTTGCAAGGGATCAGTTTCACAAAATAGATCTGATAATAAATTTACAAATGTTATTCCTAGGCACAGATCTATAAAAACTATATTAGACCCCTTCTGAAGGCTGTTAATAGTATCCCTTACCTTCCTCATTTAGAAATACAGCAGGAGTACTATACATTTCTTTCGGATCAATAAAATAGAGAATACCACACAGATCCTTTTCACAGTGATGCAGTAAATATAGCCAGATTGAAACGGTGAACCTGCATGAGCAAAAACAAACAAAAAATCCACTCCTGATGAGAAATCTCCCTATATAATTTGCAAAGCATGCACTTCACTTTAATTTAGCAAACCTGTTTCACACATGTAATCTTCAGAACAGAACACATCCTCTGCAGTGAAAACCTCCAGAGCAACAGTACTTAAGACTCTCGGATCTGTGATCTCCTTTTGTGAAAAACCGTGCACTTTTGTGGTAATGACATGAGAGGAGAGCAAGGGAGTGTTATCTGAATCAATTCCAGAATGGTGGGTCAGAGCTACTGCCAGATCCCACATCAACAGGGAACTGAAAACACAACTGAGACAACTTGGAGCCAACCTCCCGCATGCAGGCTACAGTACAAAATCCCCAGATGCATGGTCTTGTAATCTTGATTGTGGAAACCAGTACAAACTAAGCTGCATTTTCTATACTAAATGCCAACTGAGAAAATGTGCTTGGGAAAAGCAGTTAAAAATGAATCCAGCCTCTGGGTAGTACAGTTAGGTACGAATAGCTGTCACAGAGCTATCACAGGATAAATAAAGGTGAGGCCTGGCAAACTACGGAGCAGTGCAAAATAAAAAACCTAAGACCCGACAATATTATCTACTTAGAAATTTCTGCACAAAGCTGGCTGAGGCACTAAAAGCAGAATTTATATCACAGTACTTAATTTTAAGGAATTCCTCTGTGCCATAATAAATCTGCTTCATTGCTTTTAAACAGAAACTTGACTGCTTATTTCCATGACATTCCCATAGCAGTTAGGCCAATGCTGAATGCCTTTGAAAACCATACCTTCAATGTACAACCCAGCAAAGCATTACGATTATTATAATCTCTGACAAAGAGGTTCTCTTTTCTTAGTGACTTTTAAAAGAAGACATTATTTGGTTTTTGTATTTCTATAACTAAGAAAAAAAAGGTCAATATTTGTTTTTAGTACTTTAGAATTGAGTCAGCTTGCCTCACTTGTCTCTCAAGAAGTTGCTGAACATAGAGTACCTTGTATCTTTTCCTGAACTAAACCAACATAAGTCTTAAAGCCTAACCCCTGTTCTCCCACTTAAAAAAAAAAACAAAACACAAGGGCAGTGAAGTTTTCCCCAATAGAGTCTAAACCTTAAATAGCTAATAACACCATATCCTCCAGAGATGGCACATGGATGAGGTAGAAAGGTTTGTAAATCACAGTCACTTGTATATTGATTGCTATGACCTACAGGCAAACACTGTGCTTCCAGAAACACTGCTTATCCTTCTATATCACACTTTTCATCTTTCATCTCTGGCAATACAGCAAACTTAAAATGCCGCAGCCTCTATTTAATCCTTGATTGCCAGTCTGAGCACATAACCGTTCTGGACAAATTTCTTGGGACAGAGTTTGGGTCAATGCTGACTCATTTCACATCCCCAATTGCTGCAGAATGCTGTATAGCAGGAGCCGTCCCTTACAGTCCCAGCCTATCCTTGCTGCAGGCTGTCCACTGGTAGCTACCTCCAGTGACAGTTGTCTATCTCCAGCCCTCTTTCTTTACAAATCCCTGACTGAAGTCAAACAAGTAACTTCAGTTAGATCCATCTGCTTCTGTTGGCCTTTTGGTGCAGCACTGTTCACATACAGAGAGCTGAAGGAAAGCTCTCTTCCTCTTCTTAAGAGCTGTCAGGCAACCACAATACACAGGTAACACTTTATGTTAACACTGGAGACACCAGCCGAAGGCAAGAGAGGGTGGAACTGTGTGGAGCAGGTAAAAAGATGCATACAGTCATGCCATATATTCTCAACCAGTGTTTGAACGCCTCAGTGCCAGAAGCAGAATGCAACCATGCTGGCGAGCAAAGGGCAGCAGGCTGCACGCACCAGGCTGTCACCCGTCCTGAAGAGGCCAGGAGCTAAAAATTGCTCTGTACATATGACTTCAGAACTATAGATTGAGGGCTAGTAATTTGTATGCAACCTGTGCTATCTGGCAAGTCTTCTTTGGCACTCTTCTTGTGGTCGCAGGCGAAACACAAACCAGCAGGCAAGTTCCAGTTCCTGCGATCATTTCCTATTTCTGTAATAATGTTGCTGGGGTAACAACATCTGGTGGAAAGGAGATAAATCTATCTCTCTCTCTCTCTCCCCCCCCCCTCCCCTTTTGCCTCTAAAGTTGCAAAACATGACTGAAGAGTTGTGACAGTGTTGGGAAGGGGGAGAATAGTAGAGAAAGATGATATTCCCAGAGTGACTCCTCTGTCACTGAATAGTGTGCAAGGGCTAACGGGGTTTACTCCTCTTCAACTAGAAGAGTTTACACAGGGATGATGGAAGGAAATAGTGTAAGCTCAAGCTGGAAGACTTATCTAGGCAGGGGACTTTATTACTAAGGGCTTGTCAGCTCCAAAATAAACTAGAGTGTGAACTTATAGGGAAAAAGCTGCTTCACACTGCTTGCTCTTGCAAGAAACCAGGCTTTACACTTGGTCTGCAAATGATGTTTGAAATGCAGATTTCTTTCTAATGCAGAAAACCCCTGGCTAGCTAGTCACAAGACAGCAGTCTGATCATGACAGCACGTAACAGCTAACTTGCCCTCCTAACTGTACCTAACCAGCTCAGTTACACCTAGCATTGGTATCTCTTATACAGCACTGCACTAACACATACTGTAACTATCTTTCTGAAGTTCAGCTGAATCCTCTCCAAAGCTGAAATCAGAGAACAGAAAGAAATGCTAACTAGTTTCCTTTTGAGCTTTTTCTCAAATTAGTAGGCAGTATTCCTTTAATTTGTGGTATAGCCTAAGAGTTTAAGTACATTCTATAGCTTTCAATAATCAATTACAACCCGCTTCAATTATTTGCCTATACTTACATGGGATAATCAATCTGATGTTGTCTGACTGTCTCAAGTTCTCTGTTTTCAAATTGTTCAAATTTCTTCACAATTCCTGTTTTCTCCCCACTGGAAGCGTATATGAAGTTGAGAATCTGGACACCATCTGCAAAATACAATCTTTCTTAATCTGCCAGACAACAAGCACTGATAACTAATTAATTAGCTCACACTCATACCGTCAAACATTTGAATCACACAACAGATAAAAAATTAATACAAACCTTCAATAAGTCCTAAAACACAAGTTCACTTGCTGTTATCAAATATGTTACAGGCTTGGACCGAGTAATCCACAGAAAGTGAAATGGAGTCCATTTCCAGCTGCTATTAGAAGCAGGGAAAGAACAGACTTATTTCAATCTAAGATACTTAAAGAACCAGTTAGTAAGGAAGAAATCTTAATTTATGTTATTCACTTAAATCTCATCCTATCTTTGGTTACGTCTACATGTCATTACTCTACAGCTCTTGGACTTGCTTTCCATTTTCAGCTCTCCAGTTGATATTGTATGTATGGATAGATACTAATTCTGTCCTTAATTGATATGCATAATCCTGTAATAACTGATAAAGCTGCCCCTGCTAAGAAACAGGAAAGAGATGTTCAAGGCCATGACATATCATCAGCTTTCCTAGAAAAAAAACTGAAAACCAAACCAAAAAACAAACCCCAACAAACCCCAAGCCATGTGTTACAAGCTTATTTTAAAAAATAGATTTGAATAAAATGTTATTTCTTCCTATTTCTTGTTATACTGTTTTCATCTACAATATAATTGGATAATACACAAGATGTTTCACACCGTTGTCAGAGATCGCGTGCTGTCTCCAATAAGTATTTCAGAAAGCCCCTGAAGGCAGCGACATCATTGTTTCCCTGTTTGTCTTCAGGACATTTACACACCAATGTAGTGAAAATAAATGACACAAATATGAGTAAGGGATTTTCTAGAAGAGAACCCTTTAGTAGCAAATAACCTTTTTCCTTTTAGGGTCTGCTTTGAATATATATTGAGGACAAAAAGAATTGTCAGCAGGTGTAAAGCTAGAGCTAGACAGGCAGAAAAAAAAAATCAGAACTCAGAAAATCTAGAAACAGAGTTGTGAGTTTCAGTAATTTATACAGTTGGCAAGACACTTTTTTTATTTAAAACTATTAATTTTTAAAACAAAAGTGCTTGTCCATAATGGTTTTTTGGGAGGGAAAAAAAAACAACCAGAAGTAGTAGAAAGTTTATTGCACTGTAAAGACTTAAAAATATTTCTCTGAGTGTGTGGCCATCATCTTAAGCAGAAGTACACTACCTGTGTGAGAATTGTATACGTAAGAACTGCAGGACTGACCCTGAAATAGCGCAGTAAGGGTCCGAACAACTCAAGGCAAAGAAATCATGTCCACTGACATCAGTGGGTTTTAAATGAAGTTGTTTGAATACACTCAGAAAATAGAAGGCCATGCTGCTACAACTCTCCAGGCTGGCTGTGATGAAACAAGCCAGCTCTGAAGGACACGATGGCTTCAGTCATTTGTGACTAACCCCACAGTTACTAAGCTTCCATATTCAAGAATGTTTGCCAAGTAAATAGCTCTACATAACATTTACTATTTACTACAGGTATGCACTTTTTAACAGCTTACCAAAGATGTTATTTGGGTCCCATTAGTTTCCTCAGGGGAAAAAAAGTGACATTACACCTACCGCTTTCATGAGGGCACTGAGGTATCCTGTTTGCCTGGAGCATCCACAAATAGTCAGCACCCCACTGAAGACAAACTTTGTGGTCCTTATATGGGCGTTCAAAAGGTGGAACTGCTTCTAAAAAAGTGTAATTCTTAGCAACTGCATCCTGGTAGTCTTCATTCTGCTCCACATCACAGCCGCTAACTGATTTGTGACTAATCCATGCATATAATATCACACTGTGCACTATTATTGAGTTTCTGATGATATAATCATCTCTGTAAACCATGATGCTTGGAAATTTCAAATGTACTTGTCGAGTTCTGCTAACATAGAGATTTTTCTCATCCTTCCATCTCCTTCTATACACCGGTACACCAGTCCTGAACTCGGAGGAAGCTACTGCTTCCAAGTTGACGATACAAGGCTTAGAACATAAATATTGAACCGAAACCTCAGAATTGTTGAGAACTTTCTTTTCTAAAATGTTTAAATGAATAAAGTCCACATAATCCACATTTTGTTCAAACTGTGGAGTAACTGCCGTTGTCTGTAATGTCTCCTTTCCAAAGCATGGCAAAAAACTCTGGAAAAAAAGCCGAAATACAAAACATGTTAACCACAGAATCTCAGATTACGTGACTACTAACATACCCACAGCAATAACAAAACACTGCACAAGCAGAAGGTTTATATACCATACCTAAACTGAAAAATACCAGGATTCTTTCACATAGCAAGTAGATGTGGATCACTGAAGAGCTACCATGAAGGTTTTAATGGTAACAACTCCCTACCTCAAGTTCTCAAAGTTAAGTATGGGTCTACAAATATACTGTATTTACAGGGTGTATCCTTTGGCCCTTCTGCAAGTGGAATCTGGTCTAAGATACAGACTTAACACGTCACGCTATTTACACACACTCCTAGGATCAGGCCTAAAGAGTCCATATTAAAATGTACTGGCATTTATTCATCGTATTGTTTGCTTTTGCTGCCACAGCCTGATGCTTCTACATTTTTTTTAAAGTTAGCTAATTTTGCTACCTCTTATTCGGGTACCTGAAGAACAGAGTAACAACTAAGGCAGCTCACAATGGTTTCCCAAGAATGAATTCACGTTCAAAAAATGTTTAGGAGCTTATTACAGAAACGTTCCCGTCCTGAAGATGGACTTACAAATCTGAGCAGCAAGACCAACAGGCAGCATTTGCTCAGTGGTTGCTCTCTATAGCTGTGTACATTATAATACATTTTGAGAGTGAGTGCTTTGACATACACCCGGATTATCCTCCATGCTGAAGTTCTTGTCTCTAAGCTTCAAACGGCTGTTTTCCTTTCTGCTCTGCAGTCAGCGTTCGGCTTGATGCACTGCCAAGGACACTGAGGATTACTCAGCTCAGAGGGCTAGCCAGCAGCATGGCACTTCTGCCAGGTCCCCTGATCTGTCTAAAATATTCAGAATTGTCAGTTAGGGTTACCAGGGAAGCTGGTTGTTAAGATTGCTTAGATTAAGAAGATCTGCCTTGGGTGACTTTTAACTTTGCTAAGCTTAAACAATTCAAACCGAAATTTATCTTGGAGATCTACCTTGGATTGATAGCTTTTTCACTGTGATTCTCAAAATTTTTAAAAGCTTCAACCAAGTCATTAGCACATTTCTAATTACTGGAATTATGCGTCGTGCACCTGGAGGACAAGACCTTCCCCATGATCCAGTATGGGGATCGGTAAAAGCCCCTAATGACAAACTATTTTGTTTTTTATTTCTTAAGACTATGTTGACACTCCTTGAGAGCTACACTGAAAAAAACATCAAGCCAGCAAAACCTGTGAAGGTGTAAAATATTAGGAAAAGTCAGAACTAAGTTTACCCATACTACTTCCTTGTTCCCATAGATGAGGATTTTGGATTTAACTATGCGATCTAATGCTACTTGTCACCCAGATCCCTGCCTCCTTAAAGGCACAAAAGAGCTCTAGGGCTGCAAGTGGAACACAACTGTGCATAGAGGAGACCCAAGACCTTGACTTTGTTTAAGGCAGAAGCTGGAAGACATAACTGAATGAGGGAACTTTTGTATGATAAAGCTGAATATCATTGCTAGCAGCTGGGTAACTCTTGATAACTAGACTTATTTAGTGTTTCTAGGTCTTTCCGAACTTGTCAGTTAAACCACTTTCCCACAAGAACACCAAGTACTTTTATCTTACTGTGTCCAACAAGAGACACTGCAAGCCACACGTGCAGTGATGCTGAACACTCATAAACACATGTTAAGCACCAAGAGATACACTTTGAACAAATAAAATACTATAAAAATGCGAAACACTCCACAATGTGAGTATCTAGGCTTTCTACAATAGGTGGTCTCCTCAAAGAGACAGCCCTCCTCTCTGCCTCGTTTCCTGTTCTATAAAATGGATATTGTGAAAATGATGCATACAGAAGGGGCTAAAAATGGAATAGCAATAGAAGGCTGGTGTCCATTGGAAAAGTTACCACCACATCATGTAATAACTCACATGCACAAATACTGATATCAAAGTTGATGAGAACCTTAATCTTAATACTAATCTGAATACCTTTCAGAGCTTGACTTGACAACAATACTATTCTTTTACATGTCCTACAAAATTCTTTTTCGGTTATAGATACCTCTAAAAGCATCAAAAGCACACAGAAGCAACCACAAATTATTCTAAACCATTTCTACTGGATGCTTATCATTCATGTTTCTTACTTTTTTTTTTAAATCTTAGAATAAAGAGTACTTGTGAACAGCTTAATGCTTGTGATATGGGGGCTGTATCACAAGGAAGATGATAATATATCATGGAAGTGATGCCATGTGGTTACTACAAAATGTAGAAGTCTACCGGGTACACACTACAAAGCACTATGGTACCACTGTGCGTTTACCAAATACACACATTTTCTGTCAAAATACACACAGCCAGCTCTCGATTTTCTCAAGGGTTTATCCAACACAGAGATACGGGAGCTGGCCTCCAGCAAAGACAGTTTGGGTCTGGCACAGTTCATTAACAAAGATGCAGCAGGGTACGAATGCGGCCATCTGACTTCCAGCGAATGGCAGAAATTTTGTGGTGGGGATCCCAAGGTAGTAAGCTCTGCAACACAAAGCCAGTTCCTTATAGGACAAACTTCATGATGTTCCTAGAACACTTAAGCACGATGTACCGTGACTGCTGATGCATAAGGTTAGCTTCAGCTATGCTGGTCTTGCTGCCTTTCCCTTTAGCGCCTGTTCTGCTACACGGCTCCCACACAGTTACTCGGGAAACTTTTCTTTGTATTCTTTGGCGCCTGGGTACTCTTGAGGCACGTGCTGCAAAAATGCATGAAGCGTGTTTGGGTCTGCTGTTACACCACACCTAACAAACCCTTCGGGAGGCTCATCCGCTAAGGAGCACGGTGCAAGGACCCTCGAGCGACCCCACACTGATGCAGCCATGACAGAGACCGCGGACCGTAAACTCTTCCAGACCATGGCTGAGGCTCTGTTACCGCCTGGTTGCCTCTACACAGTGCTCCGCAGCGCACTGCATGGCGCGCGCATTATCTCAGCGTTCCTGCTTGGTGAGGAGCCCTGGTTTTTCCCTCCCTGTTATCTCAGAGAAGGCAGAGTTAATTGTGCATTACTTCTGACTACAGAGAGTGAGGATGAAAGGATTACACAGAGTGTGATTATGAGATTTAAATATAAAAGTTGTCCAGCACAATAAAGAGGCCAGCTATGCTGGATTCAAAATGTTACCATAAACTAGGCAGAGTTCACCAAGACAGACATAGAGGCTTCATTGTGCAGAGGTAACTTATCCACAAAAGCCGTAAAAGTTCTTTTCTTGACCTTTTTCTTAAAACCTGCCAAATCTGAAGGAGTTAGCCCGCGTCATCCCATCAGATGCTGGGATAAAAATCACCGAGGGAGGCAATCACAACAATTAGTAGGCAAGTGAAAGTTTTCAGCAGCCTAAGATTACAGAAGAAAACGTTCTGTCACTCGCTGGAGTAAGATCCCAGCAGGACCTGCCCCGAGTTCACCCCTGCAGAAATTCCACGTAACCCTACGCAGTGCACCTGTGTGGACAAAGCCTGACGATAACCGCAGCCCTTCGCCTGTCAGCGCCCGCCACGCCACGCTGAATTTTAAGGTGTGTGAGAGAGAGGCACGCCAAAAAGGGTGTTGATCTGCTCCCCGCCGGCACCAGTATCACACAGGCATACAAAGACTTTAACCGGAGGTCGTGTGTAGCAGCGCAAGAGAGGAAAAAGTAGGGGAGTAGATGCCCCTAAAATGCAGTCGTTTCCGTAGGCCAGCGCAGCGCCATGCTCACAGGTGCGCCTGTAAGTAGATGTCAAGGGCACCCCGCTTCTTTCAAACCCAGAAATTTAACGTCACCTGGGACGGAGAGCGGCGTCACGCTTTGACCTGGCGACCCGACGTTCCCTCGCTCGGCAGGGCAGCGTAACCCCGGCGGCCGGAGGGGGGGGGCCG